>JANIJG010016888.1:0-66416 GCA_024611175.1 Megaceryle torquata
CCTCTCTGGGCACCCTGGGCCAGGGTCTCACCACCCTCATATTAAAAAAGTTCTTCCTTCTCTCCATTCTCAATCTCCCTCTTTTAGCTTAAAACTGTCACTCCTTGCCTTGTCACAACAGGCCCTGCTAAAAAATCTGTCCCCATCTTTCTGACAGGCCCCTTGAAGTTCTGGAAGGCTGCGATAAGGTCTCCCCAGAGCCTTCTCTTCCCCAGGCTGAACACCCCAAGCTCTCCCTGCCTGGCCTCCCAGCATTTGCTGGGGCTCCTCTGGCCCTGCTCCGACAGGTCCTGCCTCTCCCGTGCAGAGGACTCCGGGGCTGGGCCCAGCGCTGCAGGGCTGTCTCAGCGGAGCGGAGCGGAACAGAGAGGCAGAACCCCCCGCCCGGACGCCGTTGGCCCTGGGTGCCGGTGCCGAGGGGACGGGTCACGGACGGGCCGCGGATCGGCCGCTCCCAGCGCATCCCAGAAGCCGCGGCGCGGCGGTGCATGCTCCCTCCCGGTCGCCAGGGGGCGCCGCTACGGGCGGACTCAGCGGAAGGGCGGGGCCGCCCCGCCCAGCCGCTCATGCGCCCTTAGCCGGGTGGCGGCCAAAGGCGGGAAGCGGCGGCGGGCGATGTGGCGGCGGCGGCCGGACGGGCAGCGGTGGGGTCGGGCGCTGCCCGGTGCTGTCGGCGCGTTGTGCTGGGCCCTGCCGCCCCGAGCCCGGCCCGCCCCCGACACCCTTCGCCGCGCCAGGTTCGACCGGCCGCAGGCGGTGAGCGCGGACCGCTTCTGGACGCCGTTCGCCGGCGGCCCCCGCTGTTGCCTAGCGACTCCCCGAATTCCCCTGCGTCTCCCGTTCGTGCGCAGGGCGCGGGCTTGTCGCTGTGGAAAGGCGGGGGTCCCTGGGCGGGGCCCGGCCCTGGGTAGGGGGAACGTGGGCACTCATACGGGACCGAACCTGGGGACAGATGGGGTACCTGTGAGGGGGCTTCAGTGTGCTCCCCAGCCGGCCTGTATTGTGTGACTGCAACTCGCTGCTCTGGGAAGGGCATTATCTTATTGTAGCTTTAACTTAAAGGTTGATGTTTCCCCGTGGACTGCAACGTGTTTCCAGTGTCACCTGAGGTTTGCTTCCCTTCGGTGTACACCGGTGTGGGTCTTTCTGCTTCAGGGCTGTACAAGGCAGCCTGCTTGCGAGGTCTCCAGCACACACAGCGTTCCTTGCTTGCTCGGTTAGCTATTTTAAGAATTTTACGAGCACTGGCAAGTTCCAACTGTAGGAATCACTGTTTTAGTTTGTCAGCATGCTGTCCAAGTGTGGCCAAGCAGTGGTTTTCAGTTCCAACGCATTGCGTGCTGCCTTTTGCTTGTGAGTGATGCTATCATGGTTAGATCTTTTGTGTCTTCAAGTGCCTGGTTGACTTCAGGCAAGTTGTGCCATATGTGGTTGTATCAGACCAGATATTTTGGAAGCTGTGCTCCTGTATGCTTGTGCCTCAAGAGTGGGAGTGCTGGGTCTTGCTATACAGCCAGCATTAGTAGCCCTTCTCTTTCTGAGTGCACCTTACTGTAGGTGGGGCTAATATGTGAACTTGTCTGATTCAACAGTGTTGGCAGGATGCTCTTCTGTGATGCTCAGACAGGGGTTTAATTGCCTAATTAAGACTAAATATATGGCATATATGGCAGATATTTTGCCTGCTGATTTCCCCCCCCTTTTTCTTTTGCAGAGTCTGGATTTCTGGAGGCTGCTCTATGCTCTTTTGAAACAAATCCACGGATGCGAGTGGTCGGAGTCTGATGCCATAGGTAACCTAGTCAGTTTGGCTGGCTGTGTGATTTCCATCTGTCCCAAGGAAGTACTGGGGCTGGTTTTGTAGGACCTTTTATTTGGCTTCTTGCTCCCTGTCAGGAATGCTCCATTTTGAATACTTGTGCTACAGACTTAGTGTTGCATCACAGCTGTGCATGCAGATTTAGTCCTCTTGGGTTGCTGTGTCTAGGAAACTGGGATGTTATTGCTGCTGCTCTGGGCTCTTGCTTCCTTTTGACACTTGACTGTAGGTAAATCTCTGCATTCTTAGCACTTGCAGAAATAATGACAGAAACAGTCTTGTTTTTTCTTTCGATTCCTGGTAGTTAATTCTCTGTCTGAAGTCCTATGTCAGAGCTGTGAATTAAAACATGTGAACCATAAAGGCAGTGTTTTGGATTGAAGTACTAGGCAAAACAAGGAGTACAGTGTGCATGATTATTCTAGAGGGACTGTGAATATCTCTATGGACTGGTCCACTACTCCAGAGGAAGCTGAATGCAGGTTAGCCTCTCATGATGTCAGAGAAACATTTACTTCTTAAATGTATGTTGTTCCAAGTATGACAGTGCTCCTCAGATTTGTCTTTAAAGATGTCTATTTAGAGCCCTTCCATTGTCAGAGGAAGTTTTGAGAACAGGATTGTCAGTGATGGATAGAGGTCTCCTCAGACCAAAACCACTTAAAAATCCACTTTTGCCCTTGAAAGCAAAAAAACCTAAACAATGTTGTTTAGGCCTCTGAAGAGCTGGGAATCTGATGACTCTGTAAACAGAGTTAAAAAAGGCTAAGCATTGTGGAGTGTGAAGCAAAACCAGCATAGTTTTGCTGGTAGCTCATCAGGAAATCAGCATGGTTCTGTGTTACTCACAGGACTGCTATTTTTCATTTGGCTGTTTTTGCTTTTCCCCTCATCCACAGTCTGCTGTGTATGGTGACTCAGTTTATTGTCAGTCTCCTGCAGCTTTGTGGAGATGGTCCTGCACCTGTTCGACCTTGTTGAATCCTGGCTGCTCCCTTCCTAATTGCTTGTAGCACTTGGAGACAGGATTTCCATGTGCATGTGACAGGTTGCTGGCTCTAGAGAGCAAACCCAGCCTCTGCTGGTAGATTGTGAGGTAGGAATTTGTGGTTCTGTTTCAAACGGCTGAGCTGTTTTTTAGGAAACATGTTTAGTCACAACTTGGTGATTTAAGCTGAAATTCAGGTTGGAGAGCCCCACTGTTTTTCACATTACACTAATTACTTTTGCTTGGCCAGGTGAATGAGTTGTCTGCTGCGAACACAGTCAATATTTTGCTGCCTTTCTTCTCTGTCCCTACTCTGGAGCACTTGTGCTTTCATGTATTTATTTCATGCAAATGAAGTGGAAGCCTTGGGCATAGGGACAAATTAACTTTCCTGGGTTTGTATAGGATCCTGTTGCGCAACAAAGAATTGAAATAGATTCCTCTAATTCAAGCCTAGTGCTTTATTCTGTGGCTCAGGCATTCCTTGCTTTGCTGTTTCTATAGAACCTCTTAATTGTCCTAGCTAAAAGGAGAAGTTTCTGGATCCCAGGGGAAGTCTGTGAAGGCTCCTTTGCTTACTGTGTGCACAGGAGCAGCTTTCCAGAAAACAGAAGCGTTAGTCAAATGGTCTTCTACCCTTTCCTGTTCCAAAGGAAACATAGAACTTTGGCCTGTGGTCTGCCTGTGTTACTGGGGTCACAGTGGTTCTTCCCACAACTCTGTAGAGTGGGAACTAAGTTTCAAGGACTGCCTGCCAGTTGGGCCACTTGCAGTTGTGAGGTGCTAGAAAAAAGCAGTGCCTTGCAAGGATAGAGTGCTCTTAGAGATTTTGCCCATGGAAAAGGACAGCTTTTTCCAGAATTTTTTTCCTTGATCTGAAGTTCTCTTTATCAAGGGACTTTCCAAGTTGCACCACAGTGTACATGTCTGTTTTGAATTAGTTTTCATTAGGCAGTTTTTGATCTGATCTTGTCATGTAGGTGAATTTTGGAAGAGATTAAAATTTGCTTTGCATTGAACAGCTATTTGTCATTCTCTTGTTATGATTGTGACGTGACATTGTTTAGAAAAACTTTCTGCATTGTGTTTTTAAATGGCTGATGTATCTTATTGCCTAGCTAGCAGAAACTAAAAGATTTGAAAATTCAGGTGTAGAAAAAATCCAGATGGTTTGATGTTGTAAAATGTAGGCACTATTGCATTCTTGCAAAAAGAAACCAGAAATCCCACTGAAGCATATCAGGCAGTGGGTATAAAATTCTGCAAATGTCTCTATTGGTTTCTCATTTTGGAAGATTTTTTTTTCTTCACACAGCAAAAGAGCCATTTGCTGTCAACTTTGGTGGGAAGCCATTAGTACACTCCAGCCCCTTAAATGTGTTGGAACAATGTGTCTCCTGTCAGTGGAGTACTACTCACAGTAATCTGTGTAATAGTGCTCTGGGCACAACCTTACTCATGAAGGCATGATTAGTGGTTTCATGCTGCTCTTTCTTCACAGAGCCTGAGTGCTGATGGACTTTGTTAACAACCTGACAACCACACCAGGCAGCAGTGCAATATGCATTTAGATAGGTGGAGGAAATGTTTCTTTTCTGGAGTTGCAATTAATTTTTTATAGTATAGGAAAGAGCTCTCGAGCTGTAATATATTTTTGTTTGTTTGACAAATGAAGCAGAAAATGTTTTTCTGCAGCAATAGTTTCCCATAATACCACTACCTATGCAGGTGTTTCTTGCCTGAATGCATGAAGTAATGTATCTGTATCTGTTCTTGTACTTGATTTAGTGCCTTTCCATCTTAGCCTGACAGGCTAACACATACCCTTATTTGAATATTGTGTTGTAACTCACTGAGAATATTCCGCAGGATTGATGAAGCAGAAGAGCACAGCTTGAGTGTAGTTTCAAAAGAGCTGGACCCTGCTGTTCATCCACAGTTTAGTCTTGCTGAACATACTCTTATAAGTAACGTGCATGCAAAAGGTGATTAGTTGGAAGGACTGTGGGAGGTCTTTCTCCACCAATTGCCTAATCCAAATGAAATGCTCTAAGGTGTTGTCAAGGGAGAGGTTTTTGAGTGACTGGTGTTATCTGCTGAGTGATGATTTTTTTTCCTCTCTCTTGGCTGCACATTACGAGGAATCTGTCTTGGTCTTGTGTACTGATATAGTCTCTACTACCATTTATCCAAGCACTGTTTCCTTGTAAGCACAACACTGTAGAGATGTGTAAAACTGTCTTCTCTAAGGTCATGAAAAGGCATTTTGAACCCCAGTTCCAGATCCAAGCTTTGACCACTCACCTACAAATCTTGCCTGATACACCAATTGTACCTTCTCAAGCGAGGGTAATGTGTCACTGAGGGAGACTAAATAGGGAGACACAAAGGACCAGAGCAACACAGAGATTCAGGTGGCAAATTGACCAAGTGGATCTGGTGCTGAATGGTGTTTCAGAGCAGGGGAATGGTGATAAAGGGAAAAACCGCTTGGCTTGTTCTGTTCCTTCTCTTTGGTATGTGATTTCTTGGGGAGTTTCCTGAACTGCAGATGGCAGCATGTGATGCTTGTTTGCTTGAAAAATGAGGGAAGTACATACTGATCTTCTTTCCTTTTGAAGTATTTCTGCTTTTACCTGTTACGGCAGTTCCTTTCTTGACAAATGCACAAAGGAAAGGGCAGCATGAAAACCTAGCTCATGTGAGAATGTTCTAAGAGTGATCAAAATAGAATCTTTAGTCTGTCTACTCCCCCTGTGCATGAGGGGTTGGAGTGCACATGTACAGCAAGATTTTTAGCTATCTGTAGGCATTTCTGCCACCCTAGCATCGTGAAGGGAAGCAGCTTGTTTTCACGTTCACAGTTTTGCAAAAAGAACAGAGTGATTTAGGTGTTTGGTTTCCTTTTTGTGTCTGTAATGCAGAAACAAGCTAGGCTTAAAACCAACTGTTTGACCCTCATGTGTCTCTGCAGAAGCTCTGCTATGCAAAACACCAGTTCTGCAAAAAAGTAGCTTTGCACCATCGTGTCATCTGCTTAACATGCTCTTGATCTTGTTTATTGTTCTTTAGTCATGGCTAATATCTTTGTCAGGAATTCATGTTAGCTTTCATGTGACTAGTCATGTATTCCAGCTCCCGCGGCGGAAGATGCGTAGTAATCTGTGTAGCATTTTCTGTTGCATATTTACTCTGTGGAGCACTCTTGAAGTGGACATGTCCTTAGGGATCCACACTCTTGTTTACCTCTATCTTGAAGCTGGTCAATCAGTGCTCCCAATATACCTTCCTCTGGTTTTTCAAGGCACAAAGAGCTTGGTGGCTCTTGCTGCCTACCAGCTCTGCCCAGCCTCAGTGGAACGGTAGCATTGTACCGCTCCTATAGGGTTACTAGCATAGGTCAGCTTATAGCTCCTCTGTCTTGGCTTTGTATTACTTTTGGTGGCTAAGACTCCTTTAGCCTTTTGTAAATCAAGTTAAATCAACCACTCTTCACTGTGAGAGCCTCTTGTAATTAACAAATTCCTTTTGAGAGCAGTAGGATTTTTTTCCTTGTGTTTTGTTTTGAAGTTGGTGATTATGCGGTTTTTGAGCTTCAGCTGTTGGTGCCAGACAAAGGAAGATTACGGTACGTGTTAGTGCTAAGGGATGTTTGTACCACAAGTGGCAAGGAGCAGGCAAATGAGTATGTAATGTGATGAATGGTTATGTTAATTAAGGACAGCAGTGACAGTCCCTGATTGTGTGAGGCTTGTACATCCTGATTTTTTTGTGTGTGTGTGTGTACCTTTTTAAAAAACCTTACAGAGAAGCATTACACTGGAAAAGGGGAGCAGCTTGCTTCCTTCCTTTGTAAGAATGCCTGAACTGGATCAAATGTTCCTGTAGATCCATCCAGCTGTGGCAGCTGTCAAAGTGTATGCCCAAGAGAAAGGAAAGAGCAAATACAGAAGGATGCTTTCAAGGGGTATTCTTTCAGCCCCCAAACTTCCCAAGCCAGAGAGGTTATCTTTGTATTTCATAAGCTTCCATGAATCCTGGTTCCCTAAATCTGGTTTCTCCTTAAGCCTGTGTAACTGTGCCCCTAGTGTCCCATGGCTGGTAATTTCAGAGCTTTGCTGTATCTGTGAAGAACATCTTTTTTTAACTTCCTTTGACTCACGTGCTTGCTACATTTTAGTGGCTCACAGTTCTTTTACTGAATGTTGCACAAACAAGTTATTCCCTATTCACCCATTCCACAGCACTCCTGGTTTTAAAGAGTGTTGTCATATCCATTCTCAGTCACTGTCTTGGCCTATGCTGTCAGTTGTTACAATGAAGCTGTTCTTTAGATGGGATCATACTTGTTCTTCCTTTTTTTTTTTTCCAAGTCTTCTGTAGCCTTTTTGAGTCTGAAGAAATAACACCGCTAATTTGAAACATGGAGTCATAGTGGGTATAGACAACAATACAAGGTTGTTCCCTGTGCTTTGTTTAGTTTCTTTTCTAGGTTTCTCACGTTTGGTTTGCTTTTGGATGCACATGAGAAACAAGTGTGATAGTGTAATGAAAAATCTTATGATCTGAGATTGTGTTCCTGAGGCAAGTGGTCAGCTTCAAGCCTGTTGCTATGTCAGTAAAGTTAGGATTGTGTTTTCCCTCATGGGCATAATTTTTCTTTAAAAAAACCCCAAAAAACCCAAAACCAACCAACCAAAAAAAACCCCAAACAAACAAAAAACCCCAAAACAAACAAACAAAAAACCACCCCAAGAAGAACATTTCTGTCACTTCAAAGCTAGGGCTTGTTAGATTCTGCAATCCTTCATGATCTGCCTGCATTCTTTACTACTGAGTAATATCACATCAACACCAAATTTTCTGTCACTATAATGTTGTCTTGTGTGTCATTTTGAGTTGGTTCAATAGCAACTGCTTAGCACAGAGCCCTTGTCTGAAAACACCATTTGTTCCTACCCTCTGGTTCTTGTCTTTCAGGCACTTGTCATTGATTCAATGCCTTCCCTCTGCTGCAGTGGCTTAGTTTCTTTGTGCCAGCTGAATCCATTTGAGAAGTCTGAATGTCCTCCATGGGTCGAGTCTTCCTTAATCACTTGCTTGTTGTTGCCTTTGGAGAACTCTAGTGGCTTTTTGAGCGGGAGTTTTTTACATCAACTGTTAGTTCTTCCCCAGTATGTATTGTTTATCATTGTGCCACCTAATTATGTTCTTTCTTATAGCTTTGACTTAGTACAGAGATGAGGCTTAGCAATTGGAATGTTTGTTAATAATAATTTTTGCTGTGTTTTCTCAGAATTTTACCTGTCTTGTAGCTGTTGGGTAACATTTGCTGGCGTGAAGGAATAGGGATCAAAGCATTCCTGAGAATTAAATAGTCCATGTGGTCTGGTATGCAGTGTGATGTGCTGCATTATCTCTGTCTGCTCATTGGTGCTCAGATTTGCAGCAGGCTGAGAAACTCCCATCTCTAAATTCCAGTTTCATTCAGGAGTAAAGTGGCTCAGGGTGTTTACTAATTCATAGCATGCTGGTGGCTTATAAAAAATGAATAGGTGAATTGGAGCCCTGTTACAGCGGGGATGGGTGTTTACTTTTTTGCCTTTGCTAATCTCCAAGAGGCCATTACTGGCCTTAATCTCAACATTGAATTTCTTCTTTTCCCTTAGCAATAGTTCCTGTAGATCAAAATGGAGCAGCATAAGGAAGGCTTTTACCCTTTACCTCTTGTCCTTTATCAGTTGTTGATAAGGACTCTAGTCTCCACTGTCCTCCAGTAATCTTAGGCTTGATTTTAAATCTTGCTCTCAGAGGCGGCAGCAGTTTCTGGAACTGAATGGGTAAATGCATTGAGTAGTGCAGTGTGTTATTCTCAATTGTTTTCTTCTCTTCAGATAACCAAATTAGGTTTGTAAAATCAGCGTTGTGGTACCATGGCTATGGCAGGTCGGAACTCTATCGGCTCCCCTCTGACGGCTCAGCGGGTAGTCGGGAGCTGCTGCTGGCATTTTCCTGGCTGCTGCACAGACTTGGCCTCTTGGAGCAGCTTTTGGCTCGGAACAGAGTAAAGACTGGAGATGAAATTTCTGTGTGCACGGTGAGCATATTTGTGTCCTTCTGCCTTATCTGTTCATAAGTAACACTCTGTGACAGCAGCCGTGTTATCACTAGTGTGTAATGTGTGGCATCTTGGTACTTTTGCAAATAAACTTACTCCAGCTTTGAAAAAGCTTCATCTGGAACATGTTTCTTTCTCTTCTCTAAACTTTCTGTGTACAGGTGATCTGTGTTCTCTCTCTTTCTCAACCTCCTGCTCCTCAGTTCCCTGATTTTTACTTTCACCCTAGGTGAGACCAGTGTGGAGGAGTGCAGGTAGGTGAATGTCTTTGATCTCTCTGTTTCTGAATTGTGTGCTTCCAGACTGTAGCATGAGTGGTTCTACGGTGTAAGCAAATGTGTTAGCTGTTGAATGCTGGGTATGTTGGCATTGGGCAGAGCAAGTAATCCTAAGGCAAATGGTACTTTTTAAAAAAACATCGATATAAAAATGACAGCTACTGCTCTTGGGGTAACTCATGACCTTGCAGCCTCCTTAAGAAAACAGTGGGATATGTTGTGTTTCCATCAATAAAAAGATCTTAGCACATGGAAAGCCTGCTCTGAAGTAAGCTAAGGTTAGCAGTGTGTCTGCTTTAGCTGCAACATATAGATGTGATAAAAAACAAACAAACAACAAAAAAACCCACAGTCTAATGATGTTTGGTCATATTACTTTTAAAATCCTTCCTTATATTTAAGACTGCATGCACACATTGCTGTATAGACAATTACTATGGAGCATAGAATAAGAAGCTCAGGAGAGATGATGTTTTTTCCATGTTTATATCTTGTTTGTTGCAAATAAACTCTCCCCACTCATAACACAACAGATAACATAGGCTGAATTTAAACTGATCAGTGCAATGTGTTAAAGTGGTCCAGCCCTCTCTTGGTGCTCGTGAGTTTGTTGTAAGTCATCTTCACCTAGACAGACATTAATTGCTGGTCATTCTGATTCAAAATGACAGGCTTACAGAATTGTCTGTAAAGGTTGCTGTGGGTCAGAAATCCTACCTCCTGATCCCTTGTGATGTCTGAGACGTTGTGGTCTCCAGCCTAGACCGTAGGCTGCCTGGTTTTCCAGAATCTTTCTAGGGGACAGCAAAGCAGGAGAGTGAGAGTTTGGGAAGCTGTGATAGAGATACAGCAACTTCAGAAGGAAAACACTTGTATAAATGGAAAACAGTTCAAAGGGAAGAGTCAGCTTTGTGACAACATTATTAACAGTATTTTGAGAAAATGAACTACTCTTGCTACAGTACAATTGTTTGCTGCACAGAAGAGGGAGCACAAGAGGTGGTGCTGGGTGCTCTGACTGTGGGTGATGCCACCCTCTGGTGATGTGAAGGACTCCTTGAGGCTATAGGAAAAACACGTCTGGAGAATTTTTTACTTCATACTTCTCTTACCTTTTCCTTGTTTTTCTTGTGTGGTAACAGATTAATTTGTGTCAGTAATTTCTATGACAAAAGAGCAATGAGTGAAGTATAGCAGCAACACAAATTGAGGAATTGGGGCAGGACCTATGTTGTTTTTATCTGTAGGTCTTAAGTTCTGCATTTTCTAAAGAAAGATGAAAGAACTGTGGTCATATACAATGCTGTCTCCTATGGCCACAGAGGCACACTGTTGCTGTGCCTTTCACTGTAATTCTAACTTGCTCTACCTGTGTTTCTCAAGCACAGAATGCATATTTCACGTTCTTATCCAATAACCATATGGAACAGTGTTTGAAAAGGTTTACATGACAGGAGCTTTTTTTTCAATAGGCCTGATAAAAATAGTTATACTGTGAGTTGGAGCAAGCATGTATGTGTAAAGCTCATTATTTTAATGACTATTTCTGGTGTGGTGTTCATCTAGCAAGTTTTCATGCTCCAATAAAAACAGATGTTCATGGGACAAAGATTGATAGAATGTAGTTACAGCATAGGTAGTGATTTGTGGTTCTACATGACAAGAAAGTTATAACAAGCAGAATTTTGAGGGAGAGGTCTTACATCTTTTATTTGATCAGCTAGTCATTACAAAACCAGAAAATGCAACCAATAAGACCCAAGCAAACTAAGATCTAGGAAAGCACAGTTGGATGTAAGGATGGGTGAGAAGAGATAGGAGGGTCGCACAGCTCATTTTGGTTAGCATGTGGTTACAGTTCCTTGTAAACCACTCATGAAAGCCAGTTGTTTGCTGCATTAAAGTGTGGTAGTTTTGTTATTGTTATATATTACTTGATGTTTTTTGTTACTTTGTCAGATACCTTCATGTGGCAAAGTCTACTCATCAATCAGTGTTCAACAATACTTATAGCCCCTAAAATCATAGTAAGAAAGGAAGAAGGTGAGGCTGTAGCTTTGATAGCTGACATCTTGTGAGTTAAAGTACAACTTGAACATTGAAGTACTGGAATTTGGACTCTGGGAATGTTAAATACCAGGTGTTTGTGATACTTAAGCTGAAGTGCTGGAGGATGCGTAACAGATTATAAAGGCATTGCTAAACATGCCAGAGATGTAGTCTCTGCAGTTGTAGCTCTATTCTGTTTAAGTAAGTTGAAGGAAAGAGGTAAAAGGAGAAAAAAACTTCAGTCTTTCTCTAGAAGAAAGAATAGGAATAGCTTTTTAAAACAACTGAAGTTCTCAGCTGAGAGAGCTTGAAAAAAATCTCCCACCACATGGAGTCTTTTCTTTTAATGACTATAAACAATTGAAAATATTTTCCTGAAATGAAAATGTTGCAGAACAAAAATCCATGAAATAGTATTTGGTTCTGTGCATTGCTGAGATCTCTGCCAAAATCAGCGAAGCAGGAAAGCCAGTACTTGCTAGCAAAGCACATCTGTGAGAATAAATGTGAGGAAAATCCATACCCTTTGTCTTCATCTGAAAAAATGGAGTCTCAAGAACTGTAGGCATAGCTGTAGCTCAAACTGATATTCATGTGGTTTATTTTCAAAATTTTGTCTAAAATCCTCAGAAGTGGTCAGGGGTCTGTTGTGTGAGTAAAGAATGCAGTTAATCCCTAAAATAAGGATGCAATCATGTTCTAACTATTCTTTCAGCCTAGGTTTGAAACAAAGCCTCCAGCCTGCTAAATTGATGATAATATGCCAAATACCCAACATATCAAGGGCCAATTAAATTAATTCCTTTCATTTCAGATTACCACTCTGCGGCCTTTTTTTTTTCTTTGCAGTTCCTTAGCAACACTGTTTTCTTCCCCTGCAAATTGAACATTTTTATCAGCTCTAAAGGATTTCAGGTTGGTTATTTATAGAGGGACAAGGGTATTCATGACACATGATGGACTTGGAGCTCAGTTGCTGCCCTGAATTCATAATATTGAGATTCCGAGCTGGGGAAGGCTTCCATAAATTTACTTTTACATGCACTTTCATCTTCGGAATCAAAAGTTAAGTGATTCCTAGAATTATAAACTGAATGGCAATGAAAGCATGATGAAGGGTTAAGGTGGTAGGAGGTAGTGCTAATGTGGCTAATGTAATTTGAAAAATAATCTAAGGCAGTTGTTGGTAAGTACAGGTATGGTTAATAACCTAGGATGGTTGTAGGGGTTGACTGCTTTTGTACCTTAGGTAAGAAAATCCTTCAGGGCACCTTGTCTCGTGTGGCATCTGTCCCACTCTATTTTGGAAGGGCAGTTCTGTAGTCTCCCCTGAGCCAGGATACAGTGAGCTGGGCTGAAGGAGCCACTGTCCTTGTTAGTCTTCCGCCCATGGCTTTCTTCCAGTGTGTGAAGTTTTTAAACTTGGGGACAGATGGCTAAAAGAGACGGGAACCCATGTTGCTGTGCAGGAGGAACAGGCGCGGGAAGAGGGGATTGATGGAGCATGTCAAACTCTAGTACCTGGCTGCTGTAGTGCAAGTCCATTCTCTGAATTTACTGTGCTGATCTGCCAGCAGGTTGGTGACTTCAGAGGCAGTAAGTGAAAGTTCAAACATTGCGTTGGTCAACTCTTAAAAAAAAAAAAGGTAATCAGTAATTCTATTAGATCTATAAAGACTTAAGTACAATCTGAATTGGAGGTTCACATAGATCTACTGAAGTGTCTACTTGGGAATTCTTGCCTGTTGTTATTGCCTTAAAGCACCAGGTAATTAATTGATAGACATTGTCTTCAAAGGCTTTTTACACCCCTTGTGGATTTCTGTGTCAGATATGCACTGCTGTGATGTCAGTCCTAACATCTTTTGTTGCTTTGGTGAACATGTACAGACAGATTATTTTAAGTGCTATTTATTGATTCCTATTTACACATGAAAATCCTAGAGTACAAACCATATCTGAAACCCTGTAGGTGAAACGCTGTCCCTTAAGGAACCTGTAAATCAGATGCGGGGAGGTCTCATATTCTCCGTTTCTCTGAGAAGCAGGGAATTGCTTGATATAAATCTGCCTTTTTTAGCACATTCAGTATTTGATTAATTTTTTTCTTTGCGTTGCTTTTTAAATTTCAGTTGTATCATCACAGCTTTCTCCAAATCTACGATGGTTTGTGCAGATAATAGCAGTACTGAGAGTATGTATTCTTTCTGTTTCCAGGGAGGAATACTGTCTGCACTGGTATTATTTCTACATCTGAAATTAATCTGTGTGCCCTGTAATTTAATTATGTTTGAAGGCTGGTGAGTTTTTTAGACAGGGGTAGTGACGTTACATCCCTCATCACCAGATGTTGTACCAACACTGGTTCTTGGTTCCAGTAATTCCCTCTGCTTCCTTCCTCTGCCCTCTGAATGAAATTGGATGCCCCTCCCCTTTTGTGATTTTTTTTTAATAGTAATCAACAAATAGAGCTATTATGGTTACTATAGTTGGAATTCATGCATGTGTCTCTAGCATGCCAGAGTGAACTTGGTTTAATTACTTTGTGTGGGGAAAAAATGAAACTTAACATGCCTTCTGACTCTTGGGTTTGAAATTTGATTAATCTTTTGTTTGTCACGGTCTACTTTGACTCGCTGGCTATTTCCAGTATAGTGTAAGGCTTATGCTTGGTCTAATCTTGTTGATGAAATTCCTTTCTCTTATAGAAATCTTGACCGTCACTGCTGTTCCATAAATTGCGTTGTCAGAGGAAAGAAGTAACGCAGCAGCCAAGCTTGATGTTTCCCCTAGCAGAAAAACAGGAAACCTTTGGTGCTAGTGTCAGTAAACATAGATTTTCTAGGTCTTTTTCCCCCTTCTTCACTAACTCCAGTGAGGGCAGAGGAGGGAATTTTATTAACCTATTGATTCTGACTCAGACACATAATTACTTTCCAGATCTTTATGGGCTATATTAGTCTGTCAGCTTTCATTTTTTGATTTCCCTCCCTTATTCCCTGTGCTTACACTTCTATTCTTTGTCCTCCCATCTTTGTATTAAGTCATGATTTATCTTTTTGCCCTTTTTGCTACTAGCTTTGCTGTACTACAGCAGTTGTTAATGAATGCTTCTTTAAAAGCCATCCCCAAAACCCAGTTGGAGGGCACAGGATCCCTAAAGTTCTCCCACAGACTTTCCCTCACCTCATTTTTGTCAGCAAACGATGCCACTTTGCCTGCTGCAGCCTCGTGTACTTGGTGTGCGCTGCTCCCCCAACCATGCCACCTCTGCTGGGTAGCACCAGGGCCAAACTCTTACAGCGCGGTGGGCTCCTGCGTGGCTGACACGTCTGTTTATTGTAGTGCTCTTGTTGTACAGCTACCCACCTGCAAAGGCTTCTACCAGAAACTAAGGGAGAAGAATGCTTGAATTTTGCTTTTTTACCTTTTGTACTTTTTCACTTACTTCCTGGGTAGGTAACTACTGAACCCTGAAGTGTTAATTTTTGTATTTAGTTACAAATACTGCCCTTAGGGTTAAATGTATTTTGTTGTCAGAGGCGATTAAATTAGGAATATGTTTTTGCCAAACAATAACTGGAGCACATTTCAGTTTGGACTTTTGACATGCACTTTTCTTTTTCTTGTGTTAAAGCAGAAGTTGCAGGTGATAGCTGAAACTGTCTCCCTGTTGTTCTCTGTGTGCATATGTATGTGATATTCCTTATGGTCTTTTGTGTTAGTCATTGTTTTTTTAATTAATTTTTGAATTTTATTTTTAATTCTATTCTTTGGACTTACTAGTGAACCCTTTTCCCAATGAAAAACAATTTCCTGTGGTACACTGAAAAATGTGGGGTTAACAGCACTTATTTGTTGCCTGACACAGTGAATACATTTTTAAGAGGTTTTGATTTTAGCCTTTTTTTTTTTGACAACGTGTCAAGGTAAAATGCTCTAAAAGAGGAGTCTAATTATCAAAGGCTTATAACTTATTGAATCTGCTGTTTCTCTGGTCATATCTGAATTTAAAATAAATGCAGAATTTCTTGGACTTTGTTATAGCTGATGTGTTCTGGATGAGGTTCTACAAACAGGCAGTGGAGTCACTTGAGCTTTCATGTGACAAGAGGAAGATGAGGACTAGTGTGCTAATAAGAAGGCTTAGCATGGCCATACTGGTATTCTGTACTTTGCTGAAATCCTGTGTCGGGATCCCCTTCCTCCTGCAGTGGGGAAACAGTGCCATTTGAAGATGTTTTAGGGCCTCTCCTGCCCTCCAGTGGCGGGGAGCAGCCAGTTACTTTGGTACTTTCTGATGAGTTTTGCTCTATGGTCCTTTGATTTAAATGAGAACATCCTTTGCTTTTGGTGTCCCACGGTAAGCGATCAGGATTTAACTTTCATCGGAGGATCTTTTGAGATAAAGCACTCTTTCCTCAGGAGGACAAAAGGAATGTGCAAAAGAAGGCCATGGCAAGTCTTTGACATGGCAGGGCTCTGCCTCCTCTCCTGGAGAGCACTTAATGCTGCTTCTCCTGCTGGCCTTCTGCTCCAGTTTTGCTGCCAACATGCAAAGCTGCATCTTTCTCCCTTTGCTGCTTGCCCCCTGACCAGCAGCTTGCCACACTGGAGCAAAATGGACACAGGCAAGCAGGGCTGCAGCAGCAGGCAGAGGAAATGCAGTGCAAGGAGTTACCTCTCTATATGGCCCTTGAGCTCTGCACATTGCTGTGCTCTGCCAGATAAGGTCCCCCTGTCACATGTTTGTTTTAGTGGATTTGGCTTCCATGTTTTGTCTGAGTACACGGTGCAGTGAGGAGAGGGATTTAAGTGTTATTTTAAAACCTTGTAGCTCCAAAGACTATGCAGTGCTACTGTGCTCCTTTAAAGGCATAATGCTTCTGCTCTGTTGCAGGGTCTTGAGTCACCTCTGGGATAAGTGAGGAGGGATAGGATGAGAGACTGACTTGCTCCAGTGCCTCAGGCCCGTGGCAACTGCCAGACAGGCTTGCTTGAACAAGGCAGGAATGGGTAGGAGCTGTGTTAACATTTTCTGTCTTCCCTCAGCACCTTCTCTTTTTCACTCTTTGCCAAGAGTGAGCTCTTGGGAATGCTGTTGTGAGTAGTAATCTTTACAAAAGGGGTTGAAATCTAAAAGCTAAAAGGCCTTGCAGAAATACAGGGGTTTACTCTTTCAGTTGCTGAATGTGCTATGAGCATAAGTTACGTGTTTTGAGCACTTTGTGGAAAACACATTCTTCTGTGCAAATATCTGGATATTTAATTGGTATGCTCATCATGTGGGAGTGGGTGCTTACACCCTCTCTCTTTCCATGCATACATCTAATCTGGATCTTACCTTGTATAGGAGGAAATCCAATTAGTTTTGTTGATGGTGCTGCTAATGAAAACAGTGTTGTCCCTTTTGCATTCATGTGTTCATATTGTTCCTTTTCACATTTCCCTCCTGCAGATAGATATATGGCTACATTAATTAAGAAAGCATGTCTGATACTGTTATTTCTGGCTATGGTGTTTAATTAAAAAAAAAAAGCTCCGTTTAAAGATCTGTAATTACACAGCTTAACATATGTTATGTCACATCAAAACCATTGTCTGAATTATGAGTCGTTCAGAGGAGCGCTCAGTAAAAGCTGCAGAAGCTCTTTATTGGCTTGATTTATGTGACTGCTTTACCATTCCTGAGTCTTGCAGCAAGGGATCTCGATGTACTTCTTCCCACCTTTGTGATAAGCAGGCGGCATGGTTAGTGTAGTTAAGGTTTGAGTAGTACCTGAAAGTAAATCGTTTTTAGATCCCAATTAGTTCAGGTGCAAGTGAGGACTGGGCTGAGCGTGCTTTGGAGGTTTCAACTGGCAGTTGCTTTATTTTGCTCAAGGATCAGTGCCAGGGAGTTGCCTTAATGCACATGTGCTTGCATTTATAAGCATTAGGATACCTATATGAATTGGAAAATAAAGTGTGATGAAGTTGCACAACAAAAGGTTTTCTTGGCCGTCCTGCTTGTGATGTATTTTAAGATCTCCACTGAATCTGCAAGGAATTTCGGTTTAAAACAATTATTTTGGGTTTAATTCAATTTTTTTGGAGTTTAATTCAAAGTGTATGAACAGAGGAAGGTCAACTGCATATCAGGACACTAAAAAGATCCTTAAGTGGAGGGAGTAGTGCAAAAAATGCTTTTCTCTCACATGTTGACAAACACATTGATGCTTATGTTGTTCTTTTGAAGTACTTGTTTAATTTATCTCCATTCATTGTTGGTATAACTGCTCCACAATTTCCAGTAACATGGAATTGCTTTGTATTTCAAACAAAAAAAAAAGCAGCTTTATTTCTGCTATAAAAGTAGAAACTTCTTAATCTTTAATTTCTTGCTAAACATATTGCACATGAGTTGTTTGCTCAGATGTATGGAATGTGAATGAAAATTGATGTATTGCCATGTCTATTTTCACACCTTCCTTTCTTGCACCCTTTATTCTTTTTCTCTATGTACTTTTATATCTGATACACTGAACTGAAAAAAGCTATTTCCTGAACGTGGCTTATCTGCTCAGAGCACTTCTGCCTTAAGGACTGTGTTGGCTTTTGTTTTTTGCACTTGCTGCTGTGTTGCCTAACCCCAAGTCTGTCCATGCCTTTTGAGAGTCAGCTGGCATCTTTTTTTTTTTCATAACAATGGGACTTGAAATAGCCTGGGGATGAGTGTTTAGGGCCAAACTTGTGTGGTGGTGGAGGCTGAATTGCAGGCTGCATTGCAAGGGTTTTAAATAAGTGCTCTTGGGATGTAAACTGTGTTTTAGCTGTGACTAAGCCAGAGCTGTATTTATGAGCTTGGGGCAGATTCTGTAGCTTAGTTGATGTATAGTGTTCTGGAACATGTATTTAGTGTGGGGCTTAGCTGGTTATTTGCCCTGATCTTTTACCATAGGAGAGCTGGGTTTAAGTTCTGCCTAAGTGTAGGCAGAATGATAGTTCAGAAATTGGCTTGAAGAGAGTTCATGTAAATACATGCATGGCACCTTCATCAGGCTTGTGCTTTTCTGAGTCTTGCCAGTAAGTCTGACAAGACTAGCTCTGATAATCATCAGTGTAATGGGACCAGACTGATGCTGCAGTGAGGGTGTCAATGTGTGTTGATGTGGCTTTTGGGCTGCAAGCCTGTGGCACCATTCTGTAGCCGGAGTCCATGTGCCTCCCTTGTCTGAAACTGAATCAGAGGGAAACATTAATTGCAGCAAGGAGTCTACAAGCAAAAAGCTTTTCTGGTGAGTGGCTATGGAATGATTTCTTCCAGAGCTATTGTGTGGAGCATTCCAAAGCCATTGAGAGCCCAGGGTAGTTGCCTTGGCTGCTTTTTTTATGATTTTGACAATGTTATGCACTTCTGTATCTCAGAAGTGAATGTAGGTATGTACCTATATTGCTGCATGGATCAGATAAATTCAGTGATGTTTGAAGCAAAGACTGTAACTTGAGCTGGGATTTTAGTGATTCTTCTCCCACTGGGAGACGAATAGTCTTAGATTGTAAAGATGGGACTAGAATTGAGGTCACAGTATAATATGCAAGACCTTTTTTTCCCTTTTATCTCGTTTACTTTATGGCAGGCTAAGTATTTCACAGCAAAAGTAAATTTTTGGTGCAGTTTGTGAAATAAATAGAGGGATCCTGTTAAAAAATGCATTGGCTGGCTTCCTTATTTTAATATTAATAAGGCAGGTTGCTACAATAAAATTAGCTCTGCATGGTGTTTGTCACTGTACTGCCAAAGCAGTCGAGTCTAATGCCATTTCTTCCTGAAGTGAATCCCCAGGAGAGCTGTATTTGTGACATTCTGAAACCTCTAACCAGGGAAGTGGGAGCTGAACTGTAAATTATGGAAAATGCACATTTTAATCTGGGAATCCTAAGTCTGTCTTTGACCTTGCAGCTTGCTGGCTGCTTATGTGAAGTGTTTTAAAGTTGTTTACACATGTGTTTTTTCTGCTGTAGTGACTAATATCTAATTGCTTGGCTCATCATGTTTATAGACATCTTGGTAATTATAATTATGGCTTCATAGTCCAGAAACTACTACTGGTGGGGGCAAGACAATCTGAACCATGAAGGTACTTAGCTAGGACTGCAGCACTCTAGGACATGGTGCCTTTTGAAGTAAGGGCATGGGACTGAAGACATCTGAGAAAAAGTGACATTTCAGTTGGCACTAAGGGGTTAATGTCTGGGTTGTGGTTTTGGTGTGGTGTGCGTGGTGGTGTTGTTTTTTTTTTTTTCTTCCAAAAAGATGAATCTGTGGCTTTAAAAGGAAAAACCCTTTACCAACCCTGCACCCCTGTGACTTATAGCATGCATTTATCTGAGTCACAGAGTGAAGGGGGGACGAAAAAACCCAACATAGTCTTGATACATTTTTTTTTCTTGTGTGACCAGAACAGCATTTTTGTGCTTATAAATAATAGGAACACCCATTTTATTAGAGGCCCTGTCAACTGAGGTGATATTTAGGTTGAAAGAAGCATTAGGGGGTTGTTTGATCACAATTATAGATACACTTCTGCTGAAATCGGCATTTAAGGTGAGATTAAATGCTCTTCATTTTACAGTTTGCATTTCTAGTTTAGGATCCAAGTTGGAATTGCATTCAAGCTTTGCCTGCCAACTGAATCTTTATAAAATTTTATTGAACGTGGAAGTCTGAAGCAGGGAAGAACATATGTTTAAATACAGTTAAGGTCTAAGTGTTTTCTTGAAAACAGTCATGTTTCAAGTAAGCTCTCCCTCTTGGAATTGTGGATTGTGTTTATTGTACGTACTTCCTATGGACTGGATGCAGTTGGCAGCTCAGCCTTGATGTGATGATGAACTTGAAGTGATGTTACTGGCATCAGAAATAAAGCAACCCATGTGTTCCTCCCCTTGAGTTTCCAATCTGCAGGAGTCTTGTCTGAAAATAGAGAGAGAGATCTGTTTGTAAATGTGAATGATCTCTTTGTACAAGAGGCTGGGGGAGGTGGAGTTACCCCCATGTTCCTTGGGAAAGAGGTATGACAGAAATGTCTTACTTGCTTTATGCCATTGGCCAAGCAGAAATTTTATCCAGATGATGATGGTGGTGGTGGTTGTTTGGGTTTTTTTGTCTGCACTAGAAAGAAAGTGGGACAAGAGGAACTTTCAAATTACTCTAGAGAAAGGTAGAGCCAACAGCTGGTGCAGCTGTAGCTGGGTGTGCCTTTGTGGGCTCCTGGCTCAGTCAGCTAGATGATTGATTATTTTCCTCTGTCCTGTAAGAAGGGAAATGCTGGATGGAGAAGAGAAAATGGCTGGGTAAGCACAGGCCCACAATTTTGTCCCTATATAAGGCAATTTACAAAATAGGGTCAACCAATACAGCCTGCCACACTTTTGGGAAGGCACTGGAGGAGCTGTGTCTTTATGTTCTTTGACATATTAGAATGTAGTCAAATATGATTTTGCCCATCTGGATAAAAACCATGGTTGTTGACTCGGGAACACTGTCTTCCTGGGTATGGGAAATGAAAGATGGGAGAGCAGACAGCTCACCACATCACAGCTGAGAAGCCAGTATTTATTCCAGACTTCAGTACTTGTTTAGGCTGTTGCCAGTTATGTATTCTAAAAGATTACAATTCTTCTTTACTGCTGAAGCTTACTTCCTTTTTCGGGCCTTTTTTAAAATTTTTCACCTCTTTGGCCTATATGCTTTATATGTTCTTCAGTACTAAATGATTTGCAAGTGTTGAAGCTAACCTAAACCATTTTGGTATTCTCTTTTGCTTTTAGTGTGAAGATGATCTGCCTAGCAGCCATGAAGTAACAACTGAAATAGCACCTGAACATGGGCTAGAAGACAGAGTAGATGTTCGATACCTTCAGTGGTTAAATGGGAGGCTGAAGTTCCAGTGGCGGAGTTTGCATGCTCAGCACCAAGAGCAATGCAAGCTTTTGCACAAGGTAAATGATTCTTCTAATTCACCATGGCGTTGTTTATTCTTTAAAAGCCTTGTCAGCTAGTGCAAAATGTAAAAATTCTTTTTGTTTGCTAGTTCTGCATTTTCTGTAGATAAGAGCGAATTACTCTAAATATAAATACCCCCACCTTTCCCCAGTGGGGCAGAACCGTAAATGAAATAATGGAGTATGTTCAGTGTTTGTAGGCTTATAACTGTTGTATCAAAGTCTCACTTTCAGGTTGGCACGTTAGTCACTTCTTCAACCGTAGAGTCTGTCTAATTTTTCCTCAGAAAATGCCTTCTAGAAGCAAGACAGAGCAGTCTAATACCACAGACAAGAGGTAGTGAATCAGAACTATAAACTCTTTGGAAATGAGGATTCAAAATATTGAGCACAGATGTTGAAAGTAACAGCAGCAAACCAAAATGCAGCTTTCCTTTCTGAAATGCTGGGGAATAACTGAGTAGAACTTCAAATCTGCCTGCTTTTAAATCAGGAAGCAGTAGTGGTCTCTGCATTGCTAAAGATTCCAGTTCTGTTTCTATTTATGAATTATGTTTATATGCCTGTCTGAAAATCAGACATCTGGAAACATCATGTCTGCTTAGGTTGGAAACAGCCTTCAGTCCCAAAGTTGACAGTGATGGTGACTGCAGAGAGATTTTTTTTTTAAAAAGTGGTTCTGAAGATAGTCCTGAAAGTTATTCAGTAATGTCTTCCCTGGACTCTTTCTCCCACTTGGTATTGTACCCAGAACCCTCACAGAAAACCTTTTTGAGACTAAGAGCATTTCTGAGAAATTTCTCCTCAAAAGAACATTATTTATCAGAAAGTTGTCAGGATTGGAACAAGAGGTTTTTGAATGAAGATGCCCTTCTTGGTTTTAATCCCGTGTCTGACGCAGCAATGCTGAAAACTATAATGAGGTTGCATTTTGCTCTTTACCCGAATTGATTGCTGGGGAAGATGTCTGAATGACAGCCCTAGGGAAAGATCAGGTGCTGTGTGTGCAGCATCTAAAATAACCTTTTGCTTCTCATTGCCCACTGTGAATGTGCTTCCCTGATCTGGGAGTGAAGATTCACTGTAAGTGCAGGTGCAGTCCTTGGCTTTTGCACTGAGATTACAGACAGTGATGCTATTGGGAGAAGTGGTTTAATGATATAAAACTCAAATGAAATGATTGGCATCTTCTCCCCTTGATAAGGTACCTCTATTTAATGTAAGCTGATTTTTATAGTAGGTGAGGTAAATACCTCCATAACTCATCATCAGTGCTCTGATTTATGTAGTGCTTGGCAGTAACAAATCATTAGGTAGATTCAATACCTCAGCTCGCAGTTAATGAGACCAAGGAAGAACTCGGAGCAGGCTGAACATGGGGCCTGTGGTACAAATGGAGATACTCTCAAGTCCAAATCAGGCACTGAAATGATGAAGTGATGTGCTGATTGGGCAACATGCCAAACTTGTTGATGGGGTAGACGATGAACTCCTCTGGGGATTGTACTTTGAAATAAATGTTGATTTCTTTTTTTTTTCCCCCCCTGTGGCTTTCCAAGGAAAAATGTTTGCTACAGTTAAGACTGTTACGGTCAGACAGATACAATACAGATTATTTATACTGCTGTTCCCTGGGCCGTGATTCCAGAATCTGGAAGAATAAGCAGGAGGGAGCATCACAGAATTACAAAATACTAGTTTCCTTTCCACAGAGCTGCTCTCCAGCTGGGTAGATGTTGGCCTTTGCTACATTCCTGGATTGTTTTCCCAGGTGCAAGACCTTTACACTTGTCCTTGTTGAGCTTCATCAGGTTCTTGTTAGCCCACACTTCAGCCTATCCAGGTCTTCATGCAGGGTAGCTCTCCCTTCTGAAGTGTCTACCTCCCCACCCAGTTCGGTATCATTAGCAAACTTCATCAGGGTGCACTTCATTCCCTCAGCCAGGTCACTTATGAAGATATTAAACAGCACTGGGCCAGATGTCGATCCCTGGAGAACCCCACTTGTGACAGGTTGCCAGTTTGTAAAAGAGCTATTTACCACCACCCGCTGGGTGCAGCCTCTCAGCCCATTCCCTACCTGCAGCACAGACCCCTTGTCTAGACTGTAATGCATCTGTTTCAGAGAATGTTTCTCTGTCCATCCATGTTCCCGCAGCTGCCATTACTGCCTTCTCCAACAATTGGCACTGGACTCCACTGAAAGCAATGAGTGCTGGTGGTGATTCTTGAGATCAGACTGTTCTGCAGTGTATGTAGGGGGCTGCTGTCAGGGTGTACTCATAGGAGGGTAGACTGGAGCCCACTTTATCCACATGGGATCACACACTGGTATTATGCATTCTCAAATACATATGTGCAGCTGTGGGAGTTCTGTTCAGAGCTGTAATAAAGTGCAGTGCTCTGATTTATATTTTAGTCTGAATTAAAAGCAGGAAAATTGAAAGGTAAAAGTGACTTTGCAAGGGACTTCGTTACAGTGCCACATTAATGTTAACAATTATGCTAACACAAAGTATAACATACTCATACAGTTTAACAGCTGCATAAACAGTAATTGATATTTCCTGGCTCTCTGTAGATAAATTGTCTGCATTACCACCTTAATTTGAAAAACTTTTAAACTAGTCTGTGTTAGCAGACTGAGCTGACCCGATACGACCTCTATATGAGCTGCTGCTTCTCTTATAAACCACAAACAGTATGCAAAAGGCTAATGAGTGTTATGTTTTTTAATTATGCTGACAGATTTACAGAGGGCTTTCTCTAAAAAATCATAATTATGCCTTTTACTCGCTGTTTAACTTAACAGGTTAGGTATCTCAACTGTGGAACAGTCTTATTTACTGCTGATCATGAGCTATAATTTTTGCCAAGTAGTGGCGACATGTCCACAGATTTCATTCTGTGACTCACACAGACCAAAATACCCTACTCTCTATTTGGGGCTTTTTGAAAACAACGCATGTCCCTTGGAAAATCTCTTCTTATTCATTCAGAAGATTACTGCTGTTCCACTTTATTTTTTTAGTATGGATATTGCTACTTGAATTCAGAATTGTACATGGAAGATCCAGGAAGAGGCTCCCAAGATAGTCAAGGACAAGCTAAGTTGGGCATGACCTCCAGGAAGAGGTTGAGGGAGTTGGACTTGTGTGCTCTGGTGCAGAGGAGTCCAAGGGAGAGGTCACCTTCAGCTGTTTGATGGGTACTTATAAGGGTGGTAGTTGCAAAAATAGATACATGGTCTTCCCGGGAGTACTAGAAGACAAAAGGGAAAGGGTCACTGATTATAGCTTAGCAAGTTGAGGTGTATTAGAAAAGGTTTCCCCGGGATGATGAGCACGTTAGCAGAGAGACTGAATGGTCTCTGTCCTTGGACATTCCAAGACTCGCATACATAAAGCTACAAACTGATGTTGGCAATAGTCCTTGTTAGAGCAGGAGGTAGGGCTAAAGACTTCCAAAGGTCTTTTCCATTTCTCTGGTTTTGTGAAAAAATTCTGAATTCTTGGATGATCAGGGATGTGTATTTTCAGGTTAGAAGTGATGATGAAATAGTACTGCACTGCCTGAAGAAAGGGTAAGGGAGTAGGAGGGAGATATGAGGGGGAAACAGGTAAAAATAAATGTCTGTTCTGTCTTTAAAGTACACAAATGATAACTGAAACTGATTGCTGGAGCATCTAGCTACTCTATTCTGCCTCTAGCCACTGAAGGTTGATGGTGTGAAGGTTACTGAAGAGGGAAGCCTCCCTGGAGCTATAGCTGGTCATGTGTTGGGAATTGCTTGTTAGGTGGTCTGTCTGGCTGTTCTTTGCTAGGTCTCCTGATGAGCTGCTTTCCAGTGACTCCAGCTCCCGGAAGGCCCTTTGAAGCTTGCAGACACACACACACAACCTGGAGGAAGACTTAGGGAAATCTTAACCTCTCTGTTGCTGAGGAATTTTGCAGCCCGAGGCTATGAGTTGTTGAATAATTTTGTAATGATTTCTCAACATGTATGGATTGTCTGGCTTTGAAGGTATAATATAGTAATACTGTATTAATTCCCTCAAAATTCTCAGTGGTAGGTATTTATCCAGTATGCCTTCAAATATATGGAAGCAGGAGAGATAAATCCCTGTGTTTAGGCATGCCTCTTGGTTTCTTCTGTTCTGTTTCTTCCTTTTTCTGTCAAGTGCCAGAGGAGCAGCTATCTGCCTGGTTTTTGATCTCTTTTGAAATCATAGGGGGGAGTAGCTATTTTTAGTTAGGCTTTGAATTATCACTTTGCCTTAAATGTGAATGAGAATCTGTGCGTAGATACAGAAAAATGGGTAGGAACTTGTCTAGTTTAAAACTGGCATTGGTTTTGGGGGTCTGTTAAAGGCGCTGTGTTAGAATCAGCATGTGAAAAGAAATAGCAGAACAAGTGAGTTTTTGCCAAATGGATGGATTTCCTGTGGGTGCTTTCAGGTATTGTCCATCCACTAACAGACTAGTCAGAAATTACACCTGAAATAGGCGAGGGTTAGATCTGGTTCAGAGGTGAATGTGTGATTGTGGACTGTGTTTATAGGTTAGTAGGAATAAAAAGGTATTAAGTGGAATTCTTGATGATAGGAGAAGACTTTAACATAATTGGCATTATCAGATCATGGTAAAATAACAATAATGGTTGTAATATGCTTGGAAACTGTAAAAGCAAGAAGTATTCTGTCAGACTGTGGAGCAGCAGTGGGAAATACCTCCTGTGAACAGAGTGGGTTCTTGTGTCTCCTCTAAGATAAAAAAATAGAAGATGTATTGCAGTGGATTGGTTGTATCTCTACTCTTCTATTACAATATCAAGTATAAAGGGACAAGGGCAAAGTCTTGATCTCTGAATAACAGAGGGCAGAGAGTGGTGCTGGGTGATTACCTCATTGTCAGTAATTTGAGTGAGCTAAATTGCAGTTGTTAGATGCATCTGTATCTTGGCATGAAGAATCTACTGTGTTACTCTGTAATTTACTATATTGGTTAATTGTATCTTTTTTGTCTTGAGATATTAGGATTGAAATTTTTAATTTTTTTTCCCCTAAAGTGATTTTGCCATTAAATCCCAGTAGCACACTCTTGAATGCAGGAAAAGGTTTTTTTAATCTTGTGCAAGCATGTGTGAACTATGAACAAGTCCCCTTTTCATCTTCTCTGAGGTGAATTAGACAGGCTGATCTCCCTGCAGGGTGTTTAAGCTCAAGGGCGTTTAGGAATTGGTACTGGAAACTCCCCAGAGGTGGTGCTCGCTGGTGAGCTGTGCCTGTACTCTCATGCAAAGGTTAGTGCAAGGTTAAATAAGGCCTGCCTGTGAAATGGCACAGTCCATTTCAGTGCCACTAAGCAACAGCTATAAATGCTCTGTCTCTCACCCTGTCACCTGCTTCTTGGTGCTGTTGTCTCCCTTGGTACAGTTTCTCTTGTTTCATTTTCACTATCTTGTGGTTATGGGTATCAGATTATAGAAATACAAATACTAGTTTATTTCAATTACAATACTGGATTATTCCAGTATCCATCTAGTCTGGCTTTAGGGGAACACCTTATTCCTTTGTTGTTGCAGCTTTAGAGTAGTTATTTCGGGCTTTAGACAGTGATGCTGTTGCAACATACTTTTGGAGGGGGACTGAAATAAATTTCTGATGTTTGGAGGCCCAATGGTTTGGCAGCCAGTTACACAACAATGCAGCAGGGAAGGGAGAGGAGTGGCAAGTAGAAGGGAAGAACATTGTGTGGGGAGGTGCTCTTATTTTTAAACTCTCATAGCTCTGCGCATGTGACAGATGGTTGTCACCAGCAGTGAGTTTTGGGAAAGGAATGCTAACATATTCTAAAGTTTCAGGGAAGGATAATTACCCAGTGACTGTCAACTTCAAAATAGTTGTCAATACCCAAGTGTATGATAAAGTTCATATTAGAATAAAGGAAGAAAAGCAGAAAACATTCATCTGTCTTCTGGCAAAAATATTAATGAAATATGAGTGATGGTCTGACAAATGTGCACTGCTATCTTATTTGGCAGCTGCAGTTATTACAGTAACAAAAGGATCAGCTCTGAATAGGGGGAATTGCTTTTTATTGTTCCCTTGACTAACTTGGGAGGCTTCTTCGTCAAGTAATTGATGATACCATCACCAGTGCAGCTGGGAAAAGCTCCCAGTAAGCAAAAGCCAACAATATATAGCAGCAAAAGAGAAACTTACTGTAACTAGGTAGCATTTTCTTCTTTAAGGGAAGAAATAAAAAAATTATGTTGAGGGTCTCCTTTACCTCTGCTAAGACTTCTACTGGTTTCTAGTTTTATGCTGTGCACAAGTGTGTGTGTAATGTAAGGAAAAAGACTTAAGACAGGATGAAAAGAGAAATCTTTCAGTTTTACTGTGGCGGCAACAGTAGCAATTCCTGCACGTGGTTCTGGTAACAATACCAGATGGACTATTTTGTGAGATGATTGTGGTGCATGATCATCATTTCCTTCAGGCTGTTTTAAGAAGGTCTGCTGTATTGGTGGTAGTAGTTACCAAGTAGTTTTAAATTAATCTATTCCAGATCCATGTATTCACGAGTGGCTCCCATATGGATCAGAACCTTGGACACTTTTCTGTCATGGAAACAGATCTTCTTAGACAGCCAGAGAGCTACAAGCAGGTAATGTTTCTTTTGTAATTCTTTGATGCTTAGTATACTTCACACAAACATTGTTCAGAAGGCTGCACCCCTTGTAACATGTTGTTAACTTGGTTTCCAACAGAAATAAGGGCTTGTATATCACATTGTCAGTTTCCTCTCAATTTGTATTCACCAAATGATTTCTTCCCATTTGGTAGAACATAGACACAAAGGTATTAGGCCAAGTTTTGTAAAAACTGGTAGACAGGGAGTGGGGGGAGAGTTGACTGAAAGTGCTACTGAAGAAAAGGCTTGTAGAATAAAAAATTCTAGATGAGTTGGTTCACTGTTGCATGCTGCCAGTGACCACATCACAGAGTGTCTGCCTGTGACCTTGCCTGGAGCAGTTTCAGTGAGGACATGGAGAGATCTGCTTTATCTTTCCAGGAGAGCCAAAGCACATCTGACACTAGCATTAGTTACAGAAATTATACAAGCTGACTACCTTCCTGGATGGTAGTAAGGGGCTTTATTTTGAGAAATATTTTAGAAGCACAAAATGAATGAAGTTGGAAGGGACCTCAGGAGGTCACCTGGTCCAACCCCCCTACTCAAGCACAGTCACCTGGAGCAGGCTGCCCATGACCATGTCCAGATGGCTTTTGAGTATCTCCAAAGATAGAGACTCTGCTGCTTCTCTGGGTGACCTGCTCCGTGCTGTCACCCTCACAGTAAAATGGTGTTTCCTTATGTGTTCAGACACAACCTCCTAGGGCAACAATTTTTCCTAGTGTAGTGTTTTACCATTAAGTGTATATTTATGCTGCTCTCAAATACTCCTTTATCATAGATGTTTGTTTATTGTTTGAAGTAGTACAATTCACTGGTTTTAATACAATATAATGCAATTGTTTTACAAATAAGTCTGTAAAAGTTTCTTCTGTGAAACTGAAACAAACCCTAACAAAGTCAATATTTGTCAAATTTCTGCAGCCTGTCCACATCTGTTTACTCAAAGAAGTTATTCTTTCTGCTGCTACCTTAAAAACTGGGCATTGTAAATATTGTGCACAAAGAAATTCAGAAAAGTAGATCTGAAGATGGGAGATAGTGTGAGGTTCCAACCCCCTGAAGTAAAGTGCGTGTTATTCTTTCATTACTGAGCATACCTTGGATGAACAGTTCATATCCAGCCTCTTGATAAGGTTCAGCTGTTTACAACATTTTCCTGGAAAATTATTGTTTTTCTAGAGCAAATGGCTAAGTCAGCTTGAGATTTCTTTTTATTTCTGCTTCATGGTCCCCCTCCTACAGTCTGCTTGGCAGCTCAGAACACACAGCAGCACAATCGTCTGAAGCCTGTACTTTAATAGTCTTCCAGAGTTCAGCAAAAGTCTGGTGTACCAGAAACTTCTAGGCTGTGTAGAAGGACTTTGCAACTACCTTTTGGCCAAGCCTTACCATGAACGTGTCACTGAGCTGTTACAGTAAAGTGCAGTGGCACTCTAAGAAAGCCTGTTTGGTGTTCACTGTGCTCTTAATGAACCACTGCAGGAGTTTCTTCTTGTACTCTGCTCCCTTTCCTGGATGTCTGCTTTAGATGTGCTATTCAGTGGAGGCTCAGGATAAAATGGAAAAAATCTTTTTGTGTCCTAAACATTGCGGTTAAGTAAAGTGTTATAGTCAAAGGTTTAGTGGACAGCTATGTTGCTCAATTAAAATCTGTGGAATCTTCATTCCACCTTTCCCAGGCTTTATCAGCAAATACATGAAACAAAGGACACCCCTTCAAAAAGGGTGATCACTGAGAGGGCCAGAGAGGCACGGTGGCAGACGATGGATTCCTCAAACTGAGTGGCCACAGTCTCCATCTCCAGTTTCTGAACTCTTAACAGGTGCAATCTCAGTCTCGAGCTCAAGTGCATGTGTGTTGAAAATTCTTTTCTTATGTCACCTACAGCTTGGACTGGAATTGTTTGCCAGCACAACCAGCTGTGAAATTCTTAACCTCTTGAAGCTCTCAAACTTATTCAAGAAATGGGTTTTCTCTAAGCTGCTCTTAAGTGCCTGATTCTAAAATGAACAGGAAAAATGGTGGGAAATCATCAGAATGCTTCAGTATGCATATTTTTGAGAGACTTAACATTCTTATTGTCATAGCTTGAGCAATCATTGTAGTTTCTGTCTCCCCTTACCCTTTTTTTCCCAAAAGCAGCTTCCAGAAGTCATAAGCTCAGTGTGTGAAGAGCCAGATATAACAAGGTGGTACGGACTTGAAAAGGCAAGAGTGCTTCAACTGTCAGTTTTCCAGATGGATATAATACTTGATATGAAAAGTGATGCTGCTTTGGAAAATGTAATAAGCCTCTAATTTTCAAATATCTTTATAAGATTAAGTAAATTATGCATAGCTGAATAGCTCAGTTTTCAAATATTGGTGCAGATGGCAGCACTCTGCCAAATGTTTTTTCCAAAAACTGTGAAATAGTTTTTTTCTCTAATGTGACATTTCTGGTCATGTTACCTCAAATAACAACCTTCTGCATGGAACAATAAAAAGGGCGGGCACGTCAATATGTCTTACAGTGGTGCATCCCTGTTGGTGGATGGTGTTATGAATTCCATCTCATGTTAGGCATCCTTCAAAGGATAGAAATGCAAAGTGGATCGAAGTGTCAGAAATAAGCTATCACAGAAAGGACAGTGGACTGTTTTTATTGAAGCCCAGAGTTCATTTTCATCAAAAATATCCCACAAGATTAAGTCTCCCTGACCTCTAATAAAACAAGAGCTGTTTAGCCTGACAAGAAGTAGTGAGATAAGATACAGATAGCTGTGAAGTTCGGCTTAAATTTATCAAATTGGAAAGTCATGCTACCCCTTTTCTATAGAGCTTGCACAGAAACTTGTTTAAAATATTCTTCCCTTGGATTTCTGACTATAAAACTTTCAGTACTTTTATGTACAGGGATTTTACCGGACACTATTATTCTTTTATCATCATAAATGTTTTTGTCAGATTCATAGACCTGGAAGCTTTCCAAGTGTAGTAGTTTTAATTACATTTTTCTCCAGTGAGACGTGATCAAAATTCCAACTTCTCCCGTGGTTTGGCTTGGCTGTGGTTACATGTAAATGTGTGGTTGTGCGTTGCAGGTCACTGCTGTTTAGTTCCTGTGCTGCCCAGGGGTGTCAGAGAACCGGAGGTGATGTTGTTTCAGCTGGTGTTCAATTTCCAGTTGAAGTACATGTGCATTCTCATGTTAGCTTGGGACCTCTATATATACATCTTTTCTTTCCCAAGATGCTGCCCTGTCTTTCTGAGCACTCCCTGGCTTGCAGAGTGTTGCATGAGAAATACGCTGGTGGTCGCTTTCTCAGCGGAAGCGCCTCAGCCGGTGGCGATGGTCATGGAGCTGTTGGCCTGCAGGGCTGTGCTAGAGCGTGCGGATCGGGGACAGTTACAGCACAGCACTGTCCAACAGCCTCTGCGTTGCCAGGGAGCTTGGGTGGTCATTGGGTCTTTTCTTGAAAACCTCTTGCAAGCATCACTTAGTGTGCTATAACATAGTCTAGACCATCTTGAATGTCTTATGTTTTGATACATTTTCCAAGCTGTAACAGTGCTGCTTGATTTTTTTTTTTAAATGGTTCCTCTAGTCACCAGGTGTGGAGCTGAGGGGGCTTCTGTAATTTGCCAGCCCAAAATACCTCAGGGCAGAAACGCAGTTCTGGTCTCTGGCACTGCACCTAAAATGGTTTGGAAGCATACTGGGGAAACCATGCAGAAGATGTGGCTGAGGGTAAACATCTGCCCCAAACTGTCTAGGGCAGTAGGGTCTATCTCTGAGGATGTAGTCACGTTCCTCTTGCAACTGTGGGGACTATGGCTGCGACACGTGACCAACTGTGCAGTTTTTCCATCATCGTGAGCATAATATAATCCAGTTCTTGTCCATAAGGCACATTTACCTTAATTCTGCATTGCAGTGTCACCAGTTCTGATGTTTTACCTTGACCATGAAAAAATATGTTGCAGTTAAGAGTAATTAAATTAACTTCTACATCAAATTGTTACTATATAGAGATCAATGAACTTTGAGGCAAAGTATCCTAGTCCTTTGGTTTCTTCTGTCTTTTTATATACAGATTTATATGTGGAATTCAAACTTACAGGTTTTGTGATTAGCAGAGATTAAAAGTGGTAGTCGGAAGTCAGGTCCTTGGTATAATGCTGGCAGTGCTGGAGTGATCATTCAAATTGTAATGAGTAAAGATGACACCTTTAAATGCCAGTAGATAGCGAGTGAGACGACAAATAATGCAGCTGTCTGCCAGATGGACATGCAGAGAAATTCAAAGAAGTTGGATGTGGATAGCTGCTAATTTTGTTTCAGAATTTTATGAAAAATGTTTACACTTGTTGATCGCTAACGCATTTTAAAGGGAATTTATTTGGCTCAAGGAGCTAAGGTCCTTGGTAGTAAGTAAACAGGAGCAAGCACATTGTCTGACTGTGTGCATAATGTGTGGTCAATTCTACGCCTATAAAGTTCAAATGAGCTTTAGCTATCCAAGCAGCAGGGATTGGGTGGGGTGGGATAGGGTGGTATGGGCATACCACTGATCTGCTTTCTGGTCTGTTCGTGTATTGGGGAAGGAAGCCAATGTACAGTATTGTGTGTATTTTTTCCTTCAGTCAGATGGGACTCTATATTTTCCTAGTGAGACTTTTAAAGGGTAAATGATCGTGGCAGTTTGCATTTAAAACATCTGCCCCAGATGGATGACACAACAGGTTTATTCTCCGAGTAACAGCCTGTGGTTTGAATTTGTGCAAAGCACTAAAGAGCTTCTGTTCTTGTCAGAAATAAGTACATTGAAACTGGGAGCATTAGGAACTGATAGGCTTTGAATTTTCAAAAATGTTGCACATGCATTTGCTAGTTACTTGCATGTTATTTGAGTCTTCAGTTTGTCATGTGCATGCACATGTGGGCTTGTGCAATTACATAAAGTCCTTCTGATCTGCTGAGGTATTTTATCTGTGTAGGCAAGTTAAATTGTACGATCAACCAGCATATTCAATGCACAAAGAGCACGTGAGAGTTTTTGGTCCATTTCTCTCCAAGTGACAGCACCATCTCCTGGAACCTCTGTGAAGGCAGAGCAGACAAAGTCTGTTACCTCATGAGTTACTCAGATGGTTAGTGAGTAATTGCTGTGGTAGTGCTCCAGAAACAGATTTTAAGTTGCTGACCAACCTTGAAAATCAAGTAACTAAGGGCAGGGTAGTTGCAGCTGCACTGTGCTGGGCTGTATTTGGTGTCCTTGTGCTGGTTGTTTGGGACTCCATTGAACATTTCTGGTGGTGACAGATGCAGCATGCAGGCACTAAGCAAAAATAAACAGTTAAAACCCTGCTGCTAAGCCTGACATGGTGTCACATCACTGATTTGACACAGGACCTGTGCTAGTGTGTAGTATTTCTGTAATCAACCCTCTTATAGCCTTGTACAGTAGGGGTGAAGGATGTATAACCTTATTTGAATTTCAAAAAGCCTGCTAGGAAACCATCTGATTTATCTTATGATGTCCTTCCATCTGTTGTACAAGAAGCAGTAGAAGAATGCATCTCTTGGAGTGTAGATACCAATGGACAAAACCAAAAATCACTCATGCTATAGTCCGTGATGCTGCTGTGTAGAAGATTAATTCGGGAAGCAGAGGCTTGTACTGTATGCAAATTCCAGAAGAAAGATTTGTTCTTTGCTGGAAGAAAACAACCTTGAGCTTCAAGAACAAGCTGCCTTCATTGGTATAAACTGTCATAGATTCATTATCTTTTGTGATGCTCTGACAACTAACTCTTTGGTCTGGCCTTCAACTTTTTATACGTTCACAGCTTCATTCAGCCATAGTTTTGTCATTTCTATCATACTGATCTTGCTCCATTTCATGTGTAACTATTGTTCTAACTAAGGGCAGTGTTGCATATTTGTCATCGTGTTTCAGTTTCTTGAAAGGAAAAAAGACCTTAATTTCTCAAATGAACCCTGCATAAATAATACAGCATAAAGTTCAAAAGTAATTGCAGGAGGCCTTGTTAGTATTTCTTAAAATGAGCCTTTTTTTGGTTTTGTTTTAGTGGTGTTTTTTTTCTGTGCATGTTGTCTGAAATCCCTCCTTGGCCAGTCTTGACTCCACAAAAATCTTCATGGAGATTCTTTTTACCCAGTGTTATGCCAGGCTCTGTGTGAGCTCTTCACAGATTGTAGCATGAACCAATTTTCAAGGTGGAGAGTGGCTGTGTTGCTGTGAATGAGACTGGAAAGGAGGAGAGCAGTCTTCCCCCAAAGGAATACAAAGTCTATGACACAGCCCGTGAAGCAGCAGGGCAGAAGAGACAGCCAAGCCTCAAAGGATCAAAACATTGTGAGATTTTAGACTTCCTGTACACACCAATGGAATAAGCTTAGATTTGAATTAGTAGTAGCTCCTGAACTTTTACTGAATATACTTTCAGAATTTCAGAAGACCAGAATTTTTAGATTTTGGCATTGTTGAATTTTCAGAACAGCAAGTAAACTAATTACATTCTGTAGCAAGAACATTTTTTTTCTTTTCCTTTTAAAGGTACAGATTTTTCTAACCCAATGCATCAATTTTTTTACTTTTTTTTTAAAAAAAAGTTTGGTTTTCATCGATGATTGGTGCTGGGTACATTTAAAATAAGCTCTGTAATGATGAAAACAGAAGGAGCTCTAGAGCTGCTGACCTTTAATACATTTCAGGGCTCACCAATGAATTGTATGTTAGACCCATGGACATGCATGTTTTGAAAAGGTCAATATGAACTTTTTTGAATTTGTATAATTATGCTTGCTGCAGCATTTTGAATAAAAAGAGCAAATGCTTTGCCCTTTTAAAGTATTCAGGTTTTCCTCTCTTCCTGTCTGAACTTGCTTTTACTGAACCATTCTGGCATTATTCATTGAAGAACATGGGGTACGTGGGCTGACTGTGTTAGGAGCTGTGGGCTAGCAGGAGAATTTGTGCTCTGGACAGGCAGAGGAAGGGGATAGGATGGACAGTGAAGAGTCTCTTTGCTCTGGCTCTTGTTCGGTGAAGTCAGGAGCTGGAAGAGACCCCTCAAGAGGCCTGTGTGAGAGTACTGGGGAGGCAAGGTGGCTCTGATGTGAAAGAATTCAGACTGTCTGTCTGAAAAGGGACTGAGTGAGGCACTGAAGAGAGGCTGCTACATGAGGGGCTGAATATGAACAGAACATTCAAGACTGGAGAGTTAGGGCAGGGAGCTGTGAACAGGAAAGATGAGTCTGTCTAAAGACTTGAATCACTGTCTTGTTCCTTGTGGGATTTCAAAAAATTCCCTGCTTGCAGGAAAGTGTCATCCCCTCTAGCAACGCTACAGGTGGGCAACCTATGACTGCTGCTAGTTCATCTTTTGACACAAGTATGAAGCATATCTAGTGTCTCTAGAGGTTATGATCCTGCAGATAGGCAATGGGTGTCTCTGGTGCTGCAGGAGGAATTTTCAGAAGTATCTTTCTAAAAATACCAAAGATAAATAGTTTAAATTGGAGTATGATGTTGCAGTGTAACGTACGTTTATCCCAGAACCATTGTATCATTCAGAGAGCTCACTGAGAACTACCTAAAGCATCTCTGCAAGCTGTTGAGTTGTGCTGGGTAGATGTATCCATGAATTGTTTTATAGTAATTTAATTTTTAAAATTCTCTGAAAATCAGACCTTAGAAGTTTCAGTTAAGGCATCCAAAAGAAATGGAAGCAATTACTTTCATCTCTTTGCTTTCATTTCCTATCTGTAAAACAACAATACTCTCATCTCCCTTCACATGGATCAGTAGGAAAGGTAACCTGCTTATGGGGCAAGTAAAAAATTGGTGATTTGAATGGGATTTGAATGGTGTATGGTAAGTCCATGGCTTCTGTCTAAAGAATAGACAGAATACTAAGCAATTTAAAAGGAGTAGCTTGTGGAGTGAGCACCAGGTGAGGCAGGTTATGATAGTACTATTTTGGTCATGTAAGTCTAGACCTTATACACATTGGATGCTCAAGTTAGTGTTGTTTAGGCAGCTTGAATTCTGTCACTTTTTAACTTTGAATGCCTCAGTTTCCAGCCTTAGCAGTTATCTTGCTGGACTGTGCATTGTAAGTGTAAAACATACTGATATGTGCTCTGAACAACACTGCCTGTCAAAGCTAATGCTTCCCCTGCCCCCCTCCAATTACTTAATGTTTTGTGGTGTTGTTCCAGCCAGTTACTTTAGACATTTACACGCATGGTTGTCAGATTAGTGAGAACTAACATGGGAACTGACATTAATATTGCAGAGGAGAGCAGATCTGATAACATCTTGAATTATATATGGGGCTCCAGCACCTAAATGCAGAGGGCCTGGAGTCTCACATGAGAGCTCAAGGGAGCTGAATGATCCAGAATACTCTGGTTTTGATGGTGGTTGTTCAAATGGAGAGTGGACACTGTAAGGATTGATTTAATTGGGAGGTCACCTGCAGGCTCAAACAAAGCACAGCCTCTGCTGCTGCATCATGAGCAGGGTCAGGAGCATGTCAGTGGTACTTGGCTGGTCTCAGCTGGCTTTCTGATCTGTCTGGGAGTCCTGCCCTGTTCTAGGCTAATGATTTGCCCTTGGTGCCTGCATATTGATAAGTGAGATGATGGAGCAAGAACTGGCTTTAAACCCCCTGCTTGCAGGAAAACGTCAACCCCATGGGTTATGTTGGTTGAAAGATTTGGGGTTTTTTTTCCTCTCCACTTATCTCTGGTTTGGTCTTTTTCCTTGTGTGTGAGGGTGTTCAGCACAATACATGAAAGTGTTTTGGTCCTTTTAGTGGGACTGCCTAGATCACCTTTAAAAATCCAGAATACTTACTAGTTATTGTTGTTTTTCTGGGAGAAGGCTCAGTTGGTTTGAAGCTTGGTACATTGAAGGTTATTTAAACTGGAAAAAGTTGTTGTATTTTGTTTCTTCTGGCTGTGTACATGGGAACCTTTCTTTATAATTGCTGGAGTAACAGTGGATACTGCCTTACAAATTGGGGTGGTTGTTATGTATTGTGGAGTAGGAGAATGGCTACTGAGAAAGCAATTTGAAAATGAAATAAAAAAAACCTCGGTGATTCAGATACCAGTTTTCATTCTCACATTTCAAGGAAAGAATAAGCACTAAGAAAGCAAAGAAATTGTCAGTGACAGCATGTGCTGCCCACCCTGCACTGCGTGGCAGGAACAAAGAATTTTTTTCATGCTTTTTTTAATGATTCACTCTACAGAAGGAGGGGGTAGGCTGCTGTGTCACTTCCAAAATTCCGTAGGCAATTGGTTTTCAGTTCACTTGCTGACATTTATCACATAAAACATGACTTGCTGTAGTAGTTAAGACCTGTTGGTAACAGTGGATCAGGTACTCATTTGCAAAAAGGAGGAGCAGCAGATGCAACCCTTGTCATCCATGTAAAATAGGGAAGAATTACAAAGGTCAAATGTATTCAAAGTTGCTTTCAGACAGTGTCTACTTGTAGATGAGTATTCTACTTAAGAAAGATGTGCGCTGTAGAAGTAGAATCCATCAAATTGTGCAAGATAAAGTTTTTTGGTGTTTATAAGGCAGACTGAAGTCAGTTTTAGAAGGGATGCTTGGGAAAAAAGTTAAATATAAATGACTTGTCTTTGGATGCTTTCTATGGTCTCCTATTAGAGCAGACAGGGGACCAGTTGTCCTGAGTTAGGAATTCCTCTCCTGACTTGTCTGGTCATTCCTGTTGTGCTGACGCCAGAGGTTTTACCGCCCTCGGGAAGCAGTGGAGCTTGGCTTCCAGATCCTGTCTGGAAGATGGACAAGGACAATCCAGAGCCAAGAAGCAGCTGGAGGTCAGGGTGGAAATTTGGAGCTGATGACAGGAGAGGGGATGGATGGGAGAGTTAATTTAGGGAGGTCGGAGAGGCTATAAATGTATGGAGTGACTCTTTCTCATGCTGTAGAAAGAAAGAAGCCTCTTCAGGAGCTGAATTGCTTTAAATCTTAAAATATGAATATGATCAAAACAATCTCCTCTGTTTCTCCTTTCCTGCAACTGCCTGCAGTGTCAGATGATTTTCTGCTTGTCTGATGCCTGCTGATACTGGCCAGTTGGGTTCCGCATTCTCTGGGACAGGCACTTTCCACCTCCACACTCCCCTCAGATCTTGCTGCTGGTTCCCTTTCAAAGCAGTGTGCAGTATCCCATCCCAGGAGGAGGCAGAGACAGGTGATTAAAGAGCTTTGAGAGAGGCAGTTTGGGACAGAGAATGTGCCTGTGTTAATGGATCACTAAAGGGAAATCCATACATCCAGATGGATAAGCGAGCCGTACTGTGAGTGCAGAATTGTTTGGGCCACTGAACTCAAATTGGTGTCTGGTTGTTAGTGGTGCCTCTGTGGGACTAGCTTTTGTGCTAGTACTATTTAACATCTTATTCATGGATTGAATGATGGGATGGAGTACACCACCAGCAAGTGTGTGGACAATACCCCATTGGGCATAGCACTGAATACACTGGAAGACAGCGCTGCTTTTCAGGAGTCCCAGACAGGCTGGAGAAATGATCCAAGAAGAGCCTTGAGAGATTCAGTAAAGGCTAACATAAAGGCCTGCATCTGGGATGGAATAACCCCTTGCAATGGAACAGTCTGGAAGGTGACTGCTAAATAAGCAGTTGGGGGGGGGGGGGGGGGTGAGAATAAAAAAAAAAAAAGAAAAAAAAAAAAAACCCCAACCCATACCCGGAAGTCCAGGTTGACACCAAATTGCCTTGGCAGCAAAGGCTGACTGTACCCTAGGCTGTGTGAGCAGGAGTGGAGTGCAGCTGACACACAAAGGGAGGGATCCTATCCTTCTGCCCAGTGCTTGTGACTTGGGTACCGGGTGTCCAGTTTGCACTCTCAACACAAGTACAGTGGCATACAGGAGCAAGTCCAGTAAGGCCACTGAAGTGGTTGGGTCTGGAGCATGGACCAGGCTCTTCTCAGAGGAGCACTGGGACAAGAGAAGGAGCAAGACACACAGGTGGAATGCGAGACATTCTGGCCAAATACAAGGGGGAAAAAATTGCCAGGAGGGTGGTCAACTCTGGTACCAGATGCTCGAGAGGGCTGACATCTGTTGATGTTCAGGACTTGATGGACAGACCCCTGACCACCTTGCTTTCAGCAGGAGATTGGTTCAAAGACTCTAGAGATCCCTTCTCACTTAGGTGGTCCTGCTGACAGTGTTAGCATGAGACCAGCTTCTTCAGCTGACGGGCACTAGCTGGTGACCCAGCCATGAATCATTTAGTTGTTAAACTCTATGCCCAGTTTCACTTTCCCAGTGCCCCTTTTTGGGAAGGATGCTTTGTTTTTTTATTACTCCAGACAGTTTTAGTGCTAAAATATTTCTTTAGATATTTTTTTAAGCAAGGTGGCCTCTGGCTGCAATTAGTGTCCCACTGGAAGAACTGGCAGCATTATATAGCAACTCTAAAGCAAATCATTCTACCTCATGGCATTATTACCTTGATCTGAAAATTTCCCCAGGCTGTAATTTGTCACTAATATTGCCTACAGCTAAACTTAGCCCTACAAAAAAAAAAGAGGGGCTAATAGAGTTGCAGTTCTGGAGTTGTCATCACCATTTTTTGGGGATGAGTTATTACTTAGTACATCTTATTGATGAAGCATGTAGAGTTCTTGGTCCTTGAAAAATGATGCAGCGGTTCAGCACAGGCTTCATAAATTGTTGCACTATGTAGGCAGCAATATCTTATTCTCTTGCACCATCGGAAACAAAAGTATCTCTGAAACACGGTAGATACGTATTGCAGTGAAGTAGGAACTGCTTTATGTGGCTTCACTGATAAGAACACTTGTTTTTGATTGCCAGTGACAGAAAAACTGGTAGGATGATACTGAGTTTCACTGCTGCTTTTGTGCTTTTTGCTTGTTTTATGCCGTACTTAACATAATTTGAATTCTGTGACAGTGACACACTATAATTCCACCTGAGAAAATGCAGCTGGAATTAACAAGCTGGCGAGACAAGGCTGAGGTGCTTTGTCATCAGCTGGTATTGGAGAACATTTTTTTGGTGGAAATGCTAACAAACTCAGGGGTGGGAGCAAGCTGCCCTGGCTCAGGTGATGCTTTGGGCTAGCACAGGGAGGCCAGGCAGGCTCTGTGGTTCCATGCAGTGCTATGGAAAGATTGTACCAGCATCGTATCTCTGTCTGTAAGCTGAGGCTGATGTGGAGGGGCATGTGTGGTGAGAGGTGTGTCTTGTCTTCATGTTCGTATCAAAATATTCTGGTGATGCTGCTTCTTAATATTCCTTGGTAGGAGACTTCAGAGGGAGAGTTGCTTACTTGCTGCTGTTCTTTGGTGATGGGGTCTCATTGCTCCAGCCTAGTGGATCTTAACTGGGGTATTGGGCCCTAAAGGAACGAATCAAATCTGAGGAAAAAAAATGTTAAGGTGAGGAGCTTTAAAACTCAGAAGCCATCTCTTGAATTGCGCCTTGTAGCTAACAGTAGCCACTAGAGAGTGCAGAGCATCTTTGCTTGTGGAGTCTTTACTATTGTTGTTTTCATCCAAAGGAGAAACCGGTTCTCTCTTAACAGGAAAGGTACTTCAGGCTTGTCACTTTACTCTTGTGCTAAAATATGGCTATTGATGAAGATTGGTCCTGAAGTGATGATCTTGCAATCCATTGCTGGCTTCTCTAGCCCTGCATCTACTGCTGCATCAAAAACATGCTTAACCTAAGCAAAACTGGACCACTGTGTTCTCCAGCCTCATGCTAGTTAAAAAGCAAATTACAGTTAAATTCGTACATTGCAATGGCTTTGGTCACAACTGAACTGTTGCTGGAAAACTGGACAGAACTCTTTCTTAGAGTGAGAATGCAGCTCGGACTGGGAGGAGACTGGTAAAGTTTGGGTTTTTTTCCAATCTCATAAAACTAAATGTCATGTGCCCATGCTATTAGGTTGGTGGCAGGTTTTGTTTGTTGTGTTATTTGTTTTCTTTAAATGTCCAAGGAAACAGTTATAAAATCAGCTGTTACTCATGCTTTGCAAGTGGTTTCAGATTTGTGGTTCTTTTCAAATATGCTTGTCACTTAAAGGGTTATGTTAAGAGACTAGAGAGAGAAGTGAATTGACATAAAGGAGACTGTAGCAGACTTTAAATTAATAGTTTCTCTAGTCAATAATGCATATTTTAAAATGTGTGACTATACCTGTATTCATGATAGGCTGTGATGGCTTGTCAAAGAACAGCTAGTCTGGGAGAAACTCTATTCATCTAAAATTGGCAAGCCTAGACTAATCTGCATATCAAATAACTTGTAAAATTAATTGTTAAAGTAACATGAACATCTGTGATAAATCTTTACTGTTGTCTCCAGGGGTGGAAGGCATTCTTCTTTGTGCTTTTTTTTGTCTTTGGGAGAGTGCTAAATGTTGTTTAATGCTTATATTTGTTAGTGCTTAAAAGATGACTTTCTGTTGCTGTGGATGCTGTACAAGCCAGTGCTGGCCATGATGAACACCCGATGGTGCCCTGGGAGTGCAGGTGAAGCCATGCAGAGCTGTCCCTTGAAGCAGAACTGGGGAAACACTGGATGCCACTGCTCATCCAGCCCTAGGATTAAGGACTACCTGGTCCTTACAGGTCATCAGGCAAAGAAGGTGGCAGGGAGCTGGCAGGCATCTGTGGGAAGGAAGATCTGTGCCAGGAAGGCACTTTGCTTGTACGTCTGAGAGCCCGTTCTTGCAGAGAGTGGACAGGGACGGAAGAGGAGGCTTGGGAGCCTTATGTGGCCTTTGAGACTGGCAGCCTGTGGTGTAATCAGTTGAGAATAGATGAACCTATATGGAAAAGCCCCCTCAGGAGTCGAAGACATCACTTGTGCAAAACTTGTGCTACACAGGCCTTTACTTTGAAGAGGAGATACTAAAGCTCAAGGGAAGGAAAAAAGCCAACCCCTGCACTTAGTAGGTTTGCAATACAAGCTGATGTAAAAAAAGAAAAAAGGTATTTTATTTAGGTTTGTATATGGATAGTGGTTTTGTCTGCTCACTGCCAAATGGAGGATAAAGATGTCAAGGAAGGACACAATAGGTGGATATAATAAGGTGGTGCAGAGATGGATGTGATAATAGAGGGGAGGGTAGAACTGAAAGGGTCAGTTTCCCTGCTGAAGTTAGTTGTCATAATGTGCACAAAAGAAAAGTACTCCACCTATGACTAGCACTCCTTCTTGGTGTAGTAATGTCCTGTGTGAAAATGTACAGAAACCAGGATAGGGGAACTGTTCGGAAGTGTAGCATCAATTCTGAATTCAGGTGTGTTTAAAAACAAACAAACAAAACAAGAGTTGCTTGGTCCTGTTGATTTCTATGTGCTTTTTCCTGTGGTCTGGTAAAAATACGGGAAAATGGGAAAGCATAGGGGGGACGACACGACTGAGTATGGATAATGCTTTGTTCTGCATACAGAAATGATCTGAATAGAGGAAGATGAATAATGGTCTTTTTTTTGCTACATGGGGGTTCTGATTGGCAGTACAATATGAACAGCTGTCAGGCAGTACTGTGATACAATTTGGTGCTTTCCTTTGAAATCCTCTGGCTGCGATTTCTTTAGAGTAAGTTGTGGTTTTTGGTGCGTGTTGGATGTGCTTTAACTGAGCATCTATTCAGCTAAAGGTACTTAGTACAGCCTGAAAATTTGATTCTTCAGGTATGCCAAGTTAGGCAGCCAAAATCTGTGGTACCTTTGAGGAATAAAATGTACACCTCTTCCATTCTTGTACATATTGGTCTTGGCTGTTAAAGTATAAACCTCACACTTCAGTTTTCTTTTTCCTGAGGTTTTTTTTTTCCATTTTAATAACATTTTAACAGGGAAAAATGCAAAGTGGTCCATTCATTGACCTGTTCCTCTGCAAATGAATGCTGCTGTTAGTGTATCCTAGTTCATTGCTTATCAATGTGAAAGCTGTAGTACAGCTTTTGTGCCAAATGCCTCATTTTGTTCGTTTTAAATTCCATTTTGTCTTGGTTTCATTTTAAACAGCTGTTTTCTAAATCCCTCTACAAATAGCAATTACGTTTTATAATGATGAACTTTGTCACTTTTTAACTAGGGGTTTGATTCTCTGCTCTCAGCAATATAGAACTGAGTTTGTGGAATAGAAGTTTGAGCTCTGCTATAAAACTGGTGTTGGCGAGTGGAGAAAGTCACATACTTTGTTATAGGTGTTGGAAGTTTTGCACACATCCAAGTACCTGGAATTACCCCACTGGATTTCTATTTTATGGTTTTTATTTTCTGCTAAATATCCAAGTCCTGTTTCTCCTTACAACACAAAAAAAAGCCCAACATTAAAATTCAAAAAGAGGTTGACCTGCTGGAGCTAGAGAGGACCTTTTCCCATCCCTGCTAGTGTTTCAATCAAGGTCACTCTGGGCTTCATAACCGGTGTTGGGAGAAGTTCTCATCCACTTCTATCATGCAGGAGGCTTTCTGATCCACCCACGTTGTGATGGTTGGGCTGCAGGGCTTTTCCTGCTCTGCCTCAACCCTCAGTGATATTTCACAGGTAGAGAAATTACTTCAGTCGATCTTTATTTGCCTTGCAGCTAGAGGCTGCTTGTTGGTCTGTTTGGTTCTTGTTCTTCAGCTGCTTGTACTTCACACTACTCCAGCGTGGCTTTCTGGTTTTCAGGCCTATTTATTTCTGCTTCAGCCTTCAAGGGATATATGGGAATGTCTTAAACCAGCTTGGCTTCTGAAGAAATCACACTGTGGAACTGAATTGGAGCACTGAGTGTGTCCACCTACAGTGTTGATTATTTTTTTGTCCTAGCCTGAGATGGTTATGTTATCGAGTTTTTTTTCTGTGTGTTTTTTCTTCCTTTTTTTTTTTGCAAAGGAGTCTCAAAACTTTGCCCTGCTAAAGTGCAATTTGGGATGTATATGCCATTTTAAACCAAATGGCATCCACTTAACAGCCTGCCTGCCGAGAGGCTCTCATTTGTCAGGGTTTGGTTTGGTGGTGGTGGTGTTTTTGGTTTTTTTGGTAAGGGAGTTTCGTATCGGTAGCAGAGATGAAGCAGCGTTGTAACTTGTTTATTTCATCTGATGCTTGGTTAGGTCACTAAAGCCTTAATCCCGGTTATGGTTTATTTCTGGCAATGTAAATTGTGTAACTTTTTCATGAGTGTTTACCCCTTTCTTTGGATTTTTTTGGAAGGAACTTAGCCACTTCTCTCCTGCAGTTGTTAGATATTCAGAAGCTGTGTAAAGCCATTTCCTATTAAATAAAAGTATGAAATAGTTTCTTGATATGTTCATCCTAGCCAACCATACAGCTTTCATGCTAAGGCAAGCCTGTCTTGAGCCTCAAGTCACACGACAGAGATACTGGCATTTGGAGTGATCTGGAGTCCAATGCTAGTTTTCCATTTACAGTCATATGGTGAATTGGTGATGAATCAGCAGTATTTTTTTTCTCTGAGCTAGGAAACATAATTTATTGCTGAAAGACTGTTTTTGTCTGTCTAACAATAGAATGATTTTCTGAATATTTAAGCAGAGCAATTTTTGATGAAAAATACTTTTGCCAGGGATATGGTAGTTGAATTATGATCTGTGGGCATCAGAGATTAAATACTAGTTGAGGGGAGCTCTCTGGAACTGAGCCTGTGAACAGGATGCATTGTGCTTCAAATTATTAAGTATTGATTCTTGTAACAGTCTACAAGCATCAATGCATTTAGCAATATGCTAGTAAATAGTATGAAAAAGATTAATATCTCAACAGAAAAAGTAATTACAAGCATGTCTAAATAATGTTTGTGGTGCGAGTTAGATTTGTGGAAATCAAAGAGGACTCGTGATCCTGTTTTGGCAGGGGGGTTGGATTCGGTGATCTCCAAAGGTCCCTTCCAACCCCTACCATTCTATTATTCTAAGACTTCACTTTGACCTCTTGTTTAGTATCCAAAAATCACCTTGATGTTGATTGATGTCACCTAGGATTTCCGCAGCTCAATTTCCCAAAGTTTCCTGAGGTCTGTGAGCTGTGTTGGATGCTGGATGTTTAGCTCTGGAGATCACAGCCCCATGTCAGAGGAAGCGAGGCATGTTCTTTACAGAGTTTGCATCCTTTTTGCAGCACTCAAGTTTCCTGGCAGCCTGCTCTGAAGCAACTCAGTTAAGCACAGTTTAGCCTCTATAGCAAAGCTGTTGCTTGCAAGTTGTTTGCACCACTGATGGTTTCTTTACAATGGTTTAGAGAAGTTGTTACTGCAAGGTGTTTGTGCTCAGCATTCATTATGGAATTATTTCTCCATGGAGATTAGCAATTTGAATTTGTCATTACTTTTTCTCTCAGTGTATTTTAGAGCAATAGCTTCCTCTAGAAGAATGAAGGAAATGGATTTGGTTGTCTTCATTTTGTATGGAGGGAAAGACAATTTTCATGCATTATCCCTAAGAATCACTTAGATATCCACGTAAGACATGTTTTTGACTTGCTGCTTCACTTTGTTCATGAGACAAAATTAATGCTTTTATGAAGATGTTAGTCTTTAAATTTGTACATCTGTGTCCTTAGGTCACTGAAAATGATCAAGCAGCTTTAGTTGCAGCTTGTGAATTTGTCTTACATTTTGAGAGGTTTATGTAGCAGCAGAAGTGGAATTGCTTATTATATATAAAGCCATCTCTGTGTGAACTGTTGTTGGTACTAAATGAATAAGAAAAGGTAGTGTATTGGGGGAAAATGCAGAGTTTTGGGGAATGTGGGCTTTGGTTTCTGCAATTGCAAATACAGCTGCAATACCAGCTGTGGTGTGACTGAGTGCCCTAAGACAATGTTTGCCATTGTCCTCAGTCACAACATGCATAGTTTAGTTAAAGAACAATAAAAAGCTTGAGTAAAGGATAAGATTGGGGAAGGAAGCTGGCTGACAGAGATAGCAGTTCATTTACTAAGTCCAGCTGTGCCCTAAGTGAAAGCCTGTCACCCCTGGGTCATGTGGAGACTGTCCTTGTCACCAGTTTGTGGCGTGCAGACGTACAGTCTGTTATCCTGTCCCTGCCTTTATTTGGTTTTATGTGGTTTGTTTTGTTTCAGTTTGGTTGGTTTGTTTGTTTGGTTTGGTTTTTTATTATTATTTTTCTGAAGTATCTCAAGGATATTTATAGTACATTAGATTTGATTGTGTTCTGCTTTATTGTCCATGCTGCAGTAACATCAAATTCTTGCAAGGCTGCTACAAAGGATGGCAGAGGATACTGACATCCAGGAACAGTGTCTTCAGTCCCTCAGGGCAGAAACTCAAAAGGCAACAACAACAAAATTAAAAACAACCACCAAAATGCTGATGATTAAGCTTAGGAGACTGCTCTGAAAGCTTTGGTTTGTTCTTACGGTCACTTCACCAAACCTATAAACGATCTGTTAGAGTTAAGTTTCAGAACCATATCTTTTAAGCTGTGGTGTGAAAGCAAGTGGCATATGGCTCGTTTAGCATTCAGGAGCTCCTCTAGTGAGACTAAAACTAAAGATGATGACTATGTTTTTACAAAGATGTCTCTTTTTTTTTTTTTTGAAGGCTTAAAATTAAAAGCTTCTCATTCCAGCCCTCAGCCTTCTTAGATTGTCACAAGGCACATTCATACTGCAATCACACACAGCTCATGACCACATTTCAAAGCTACTTTAAAATCAAGTAACTCAGCTGTTGCCTGAATAGTGGCTGGGTTTTATTGCCAGCATCAGATCCCATAATGTAAGCCATTTGTGCTATAGATATACCAATGAGGAAAAGAAAAAAGCAGATAAACCCATTCTTCCACCTTTCATATACCACCTGAGCTCAAAACTAAGAGAGTCATTAAGCATAATGCCAAGTGTCAGTTGTGCCAACAAATATGTAGTAATTGTATTTTAGATCCAGCAGTGTTTTGGAGTGCACTGCAGATAATTTCTAGCAGTTACTCTTGCAAAGTGTGTTCCTTTCTTTGGTTTCTTATCCAAGTTTTATCTGTGGAATAAAATTGCAAAGTCAACTCATGCTTTGCAGTTACTTTCTATATAACTTATAATTTAACTAAACACAAAACTATCTAAAGATAGTTGTCTATATAAAGTGGGTTTAACTACTACTGATCTGGTCCTTATTCTTCTTCTGTGTCATCTTAAAAACTTGGTGTCAGATTTGTTAAAATTTTTAATTTCAAAAATATGGCCAGTACTGAAATCATTAAAGCTGGCAAGCTGTGATTTATGTCTAGTTTATGTATCGTTCTTTCCAAGAACTTTTGTTTTACTGTTGCATAAATATTTAGTCTTGAAATGTCTTTCTCCATATACATGTGTGCATACATGCATGTTATATGTGTATTTATGAAAAATTTATTATTTGTATGCCTAGAACATAACCTCTCTCCTTCAAGTGCTCTCAGGTAAATGGAGGGATTCCTCATGCAGCACATCAAAAAATTTATAAAATACATAACATTTTGAGAGTTTTCTTCCATGCTATTTGGAGCATCAGAGATCATCTCTGTTGGAGATAGAGTTTTGGGGGACGAGGCAGAGAGGACTGGAGATACTGGAGTTCTGAGTTTTCTACAGGTGTGGGAGCAGCAGGGGAAGGAAATACATCACAGTAGTGGAGGCAGCTGTATTTTGCAGTTGGGGTCATTACTATTGAATATGAGGAGACCCAGGCAAAGACCAACTGTTTTGGCAGTCAAAGACCAAAAGTTTCATCTGAGAGAAGGCTGATCTCATTAATGTCTATAAATATGTAAAGGGCAAGTTTCAGAAGGATGGAGCGAGGCTCTTCTCAGTGACATCTGGTGATAGGACAAGGGCTAATGGGTACAAGCTGGAGCATAGGAGATTCCAAAGAAATGTAAGGAAAAACTTTTTCACAGTGTGGGTGACAGAGCAGTGGAACAGGCTTCCCAGAGGGGTTGTGGAGTCTCCGTCTCTGGAGCCATTGAAAACCCCCCTGGATGTGTTCCTGTGTGACCTGCTCTAGGTGGCCCTGCTCTGGCAGGGGGGTTGGGCTAGACGATCTTGTGAGGTCCCTTCCAACCCTTAACATTCTGTGATTCTGTACACGGCCTGGAAGAGGTGTTTAGACCTTACAGCCTTGATAAATTTGTGTGTAATGAATAGATGAAAAAAATACTTTTGGAGAAATGTAGCTTATTTTGGTAATGAAGAATCGTAGAACATTTGAAGATGATCACGAATCCAGTCTTAATATATCAGCATTACATTTCTTTGGCCCCTCAGAACAATATGGAAGCTCACTTCTCTGGACATAGAAGCTGAAAATGTTTATACATTTGGGGTGAGGAATAAAAGAGTGATGCTAGGAAAAGTGCTTCATATCACATTTCTGCAGCTGCTTTTCAGTGTTCTGGTAAAGTAACCCAGTGTTGTCCTGTGTACTGCCGACAATCCTGTTGTACTAGAGACCAAACACAGACTTAAATTAGTTCACAAGTGATCAATGTTACCTGATTTTCTTTCCTTTGTCTTCTTTCCTCTAGCTGTTACAGCTTCTGGAGTCTGAAACCAAGCAACTAGAAGCCTTTCTGCAGTGGAAGCACCTGGAACCAGTTTATTGGCAGTGGATGGTAATGAATCAAACTGATATTGAAGGGTGCAGCTTTCTTGACTCTAATGTAGCTGACTGCTTCCAAAGCCTTTGGTAAAGCAAGGAATCTTTCCTTAGTTCTCCTTCATCCCTGTGTTTTCTTCAGTAAGACTCGCCTAGCTAAGCTGAGGAATTGCAGGACAGAGGGGCAGAATTTCATATAGTTAACACAAATGAAAATGCTTGATCTTCATCTCTTTAATGTTTTTTAAACATAGCGATCATACATTTTCTTAAAATGAAATAGCTTTTCAGAAGAGGGCCTCTAAGCTTTATTGCAGACTTGAGAACAACTAAATTTGCAAGCAGCTGATACTGAAAACAACATAATTTTTCCCAGCCAAATAGTCTATTGAAATTGCTGATTTCCCCTTGAACTCTGTTGAATGATTGTAAGAAAATCAATAAGCCTTTCTCTGTGCATCTTATGATTTCTCAAGCGAGTGTAAATGGTACCATCCATCTCACTTCTCTCTACAACTTTTGCCCATTTACATTGCTGAAAATAATTCTTTAGAGCACTGCATTAGCTGTATGAGTTTACAAATTTTTGAGAATCAGTGAAGCTCACTGTTAATTGCCATAAGATGGTTATTTGGAAACCATCAACACTAGCATAAGCCTGGCTCCAAATAGGCAAAATATAACTGCAAGTGCTATGGCACTTCAGTGTATCCACCAAAACGTTTGCCATTGGCATGTTGAACAGTGTGGGGAGTACTGTGGGCATTACTGTGCTTCCTGGAGTTAAGTCTGAAATAAATAACTTGCAAGAAATGTGACAGGCAGGTCTTTTTAGGTTGTTCAGTAGGCTGGATGGCAGATTTGCATTTCTTGTTTCCCTGCTGATGGTGGTTGTTCATGGATGCTGTAGGATGTATGAGAATGAGACGTGCTTTGAGGATACAGTAGTTTTCTCTTTCCACTTAACCCATGTTTTGTACTTGCCGACCAGATGATTGGGATGGTTCTTGCATAGCTACTTCCAGGTCTTCCTGAGGGATGTCAGCAGGAGCAACTGGAGTCACTGCAGTGATGTTACCTTATAATTCTGTCATTTAATGCATTTTAAATAAAATAACAAACACACACAATAACAAAACACAAACAAAAACACCACCACCAACAAAAAGCAGGGTTGTTTTATCTGTGCATTTTGTTAGCCTGTTGCTGCCCATGAATGTGTCTGTGTTGTCATGATCTGGGCCTTCTGACAGCACGAGTTGCTGGTCTCAGCGCTGCTTTGTGCCAAATTACCATGCTGATGCTCGCTGAAAAAAGGAGGTTTTGTAGGGTATGTTTTGCTATTCTTAGCTATCTTACAAAGCTTTTTCTTGTGTGAGCCTAAAAATCCCTTGCTGTGAATCGAGCCAGAGTTTTTAGCCTACCTGTAAAGGAGGGGGGAATAAAAATTCCTCTCTTTATAGCAATCCTTTATAAAAGTGAAGTCTATTAGCATGTCACTGTCTTCCCAGTCCTTGTTTCTAGGCTAAACAAAATTGGCTTTCTCAATGTCTCCTTGTAGGCCATTCATTCAAACTTCTGATGGTTGTTGCTGCTCTCATATGGGACTTTCCCTCCCACTTGTCTGTGTTTAACTTCAGGTGCCTCACCCATCCATGAGTGTTACAGTCAGTGCTCTTCTGTCATAGACACTTGTGTTTATACTTTCTAAAATGGTACTTGACTTTAACAGTATGACACTGGTGACTTCTGGTTTTCTGACATCTCTTCCAGCAGTGTTGCTGCTGAGCCAGTAATCATGCATTCAGTTTTTCTTTGCCCATGTGTAGACCATGCTGCTCAACTGCTTAATTTCTTCTTATTGTTTTCAAATTGCTTTTCCAAGTTGTGAAGATAATTTTGAATGTAAACTATGTCCTTAAAAGATGATATGACCTCTCCTATTTAATGTCTTCTTGATAACAATATGGTAATAAATATTTAAGACTCTGAGGGAGGAGGCTTGGGTCCTTTAGTTGTGCTATGCTACTTTGGCTTGAAAACTGTGTGTTTCTACATAATCTGTGCACCACAGTGTATGAGTACTTGCATTTCAAGGACTCTGAAGTTATTTGGTGTTTTTTTTGAGTATTCCAAATAATGGTTGCCATCTCCAAAGGCAGTTGCAGAATTAATTCTAGAACTAGCTAGGTGGTCATGGTCACACAGAGCTGACAGCTCCTGACCAGCCTGCAGCAGGTATCTCTTGGTGTTCCTTAACTTGTAGAGCTTTACACAGGCAGAAGTGCTCCCAATGGGTAAAGGAATCACAGAATCACAAAATGTTAAGGGTTGGAAGGGACCTCACAAGATCATCTAGCCTAACCCCCCTGTGAGAGCAGAACCACCTACATCAGGTCACCCAGGAACGCATCCAGGTGGGTGTTAGAACTTAGGGTGCCACGTGGTAGATGGGGCTCTCCTGAACAGTGTAAGCAGTTCATCTGCTTCCTGGTCATCACTTTGATACAAAGAGTCATAAAAATGCATCCAACTGTAGAGCTTGAGGGGAAGAGGCATACCTGGAACATCTGCAGTACTGCTGATCTCTGTCCCACGAGTGTTTCTTTATGCTTTAGTGCAGTGGGGAGTAGCTCACAGTATCCAGTGCTTTTTAAAATAAGGTAGGCTAGCAATGTAAGTTTTCTGTTAACTTAGAAATATGTTGTAGTGTACTGAGGAGCTTGTCTCTTAAAATAACTCTGAAATTGTGGAGCAACTGTATATGGAGGTGGCAGCAGTAAATTCCTAATTGAGAATTACTAGGAAGATGGGGGTTATTATTTTTAGCTCCTGTTGAAAAGTAACCTTTATTATTTTTCCTTTAGGAAACTGTGTTAGATAATATGGCTGAAGAGGGAAATATGTGTGAGTCCCAGGATGCTCATGTAGAGAAGAGTGGGCTGCCAAAGGTGACCTCGTGCTGCCCCTGGGCTGACAGTCTGACTGGGCAAATTGACAGATTATCCAGAGATCTAATGGCTCTCCGTGACCAACTGCATAAGCTTGTAACTAACCGAAAGACTGCGTGGTGTGAGAAGGTAAGGCTTTGGGTGGTGTTCTTCATCACTAGTGATATACTTTTCAGCTCTCTTGCTGCAGCTTATTCTAGGGCAGCCTCTCTGTTGCTGCTCTGTGTCAGCCTTGCCGCAATCTCGATGTCAGATCAACAGTTACTTATCTGTTTATGCCCACAGCATGCCAGGTGCTCTTTCAAACACACAGTAGGCATGTGTCCCAGAGAGGCAGCATGCTGAAACAAACTAAGTGTTCTTTTGGAAGGGAAGGCATCAAAGAATAAGGGGTTTCAGGGGAGAAAAGAGAAGAGGAAGAAATCATAGCAGCCCCCAGAGGGGACAGAGGCAGCAGGTTGAAAGCATCAGTAATGGTATAGTGAGAAAAATAAAGATAGGTGTTTGCAGGGAAAAGAGGATGGGAGGGCTTGTCATCTTTCACTGAGTTAGGAGTCTTTGAAATGGCTGATGGGGGAAGAAATAAGAAGGATTTGAAACCTGTGAAGTGCAGGAAGGGACTAAGCACAAGATCTGGTGGAAGAACAGACTGGCTGTGGGAGGCTGGCTGCGGAAGAAAGCAGGTGATACGAAGGAAGTGTATGTGGCATTCACTGACATAGGGATGGGAGACACTGGGAAGCACCCAGAGGGGTCAGTAGGGCATAAAGAGAGGAGCTGTTAATGTAGATGTAAAAGGTGAATTTGAATATTTACATACTAGTAGAAGATATGATGAATATGCAGGCATAAAAAATAGTAATTTTTCTCAGGCCTCGAGAGGAAAGGATATCAGAGAATCTATAAAAACTGTGGATGGAGAAAAAAGTGACATAAACGGTTGGACAAGATAAAGCAATAACAAAATGCTGTATCATTATTTTGTGTCAGGATTAATTCAGAAGTCTTGGCATAGAAAAAGTTTGTAGAGAGCTAATCCTTCCCTCCGTAAGGATACAGAGCTAATTAGGATCAGTTGAATAGGGTCAGGCACGAGGAGCTGATGCTTCACACAGTGCAGAACTTCTTCCCAGGGGGCACTGTGCATGTATGCAGTGTACGTGGATTAAAAATCTGTTAGACACATTCTTGAAAGGTGAAATCCTTCAAGAACTATCAAATATACAGATACAAATTAAAAAACTTCAGAACTTGTGGGCATACAAATCATTGCAGGCTGGGGGAATATTTTGAGGAAGTATCTCCATCTTTGTCTTACAGTCTTCTCTAGGCATTTGCTGTTGATCACTGTCAGTGCTGGGGTCTCTATAGTGTCATCAGATTTGGTTGCTTTTATGGTAAAATGGACATGACTGTTGCAGGATGACTCAGACCTTGAATTCTAAAAATAAAATCTCCAATGCATAATTTCCTAAGTGAGATATGCTCTGACTCATATATAACAATATAAATGCTGTTAAATATTATATAATAAGCACATTGAAAAGTTTTTTTGTACTTAAATTTGGAAATGAAGTTCATAAAGATCAACTGATATATTCTTCACTGTACTTTGAAAGAGATGCACTGGTTGGATTTGAATGATGGTTGGTCCAGTTCCAGTGTTTGAGATTTCAATGACTGTCATATGAGTGTGGGTAACAGAGTACATCTTAATGTGTTATTAAAAAGCATGGTTTATCACAAGTGCCTCCTCTTCTACATGCCCTGGAACAGAATTTTGTAATGCTTCATGACAGCATTTTTTGGAATGCTGGGGGTCAGCTGACTCTCCATTAATCATCTTTACATCAACCCTTCCTTTGAATAGTGGTGCTGCTTATGTGATGCTTTCTGCCGGTAGTCTGTCTTTTTTTCCCTGCAGTCAGGATGCTTGCTGAATGCAAGCTTCTCTATCAATTATATGTTTCTGCCCCCTTCAGTGCTTTTCCTTGGAGAAATACGCTTATCAATTTTTTCCTTCTATATTATTTTTTTTAGTCAAACAAAGAAGGTTCAGTGGTAGCTAAAGGGGTCATTACCTCTAATTGGGTATCTTGCGATACTGAGACGTATGGGAATTACCTTGGCTCTCACAAGCATGCCTGGCTGAGGGACAGTGCAGTTTAATAAAACTTTTGTGCCTGCTACCTTGTACTTCACAAAAAAACCCCGTGATAATTCAGAGTAAGTATGTCTGTTATTACCAGTAGGCCTGGTGTCTGTGCCAGGCAATTGAGTAGAAACTGTTCTGAAGATCAGAATTGAGGGTACGTGATTAGACGTGATATACTGAGGAAGAGACAGCACAGTTTTTTCATGAATCTAAAAATCTGTTGGAGCTCTTTGAAGGGACCAGTGAGCATCTGGGCAAGGGAGGTTCAATCGATATTGTTTAATTGCATTTACAATTGGCATTTGATAAAGTCCCTGAAAAGATTTTCAACAAAAATAAACTGCTGATGTGGCTGTCTCTTCTCTTACCCTAGAGCAAACAGCAGAGCAGGAAGCAGAGAGGAGATGGCTGTGCTGGGCTTGTGGAGGTGATCACTGGTGGAGCCTCATGGCCCATGCTGCTGCTCAGTGTTGTGTATGACTGCTCTAGGAAAGGAGGTGCAGAGCCAAGTGCCCAGGTGGAGAGATGAGACAAAATCCCTGAGAGCATGTGAAAGGCATGTGAAATGAGTTGCTGGAGTGAGTTCAGACAAGGGCAACCGAGCTGGTGAAGGGTCTGGAGAACAAGTCTTATGAGGAGAGGCTGAGGGAACGGGAATTCTTTAGAAAAGAGGAGGCTGAGGGGAGACCTTATCACTCTCTACAACTACCTGAAAGGAGGTTGGAGTGAGGTGGGTGCAGCCTCTTTTTCTCAAGTGAATAACAACAGGACTAGAGAAAATGTCCTGAAGTTGCACCAGGGGAGGTTTAGATTAAATATTAGGAAGAATTTCTTTACTGAAAGAGTAGTCAGGCTCTGGAACAGGCTGCCCAGGGAAGTGGTGGAGTTACCATCCCTGGAGTTACTCAAAGAACGTGTTGATGAAGCACTTCAGGACAAGCTGTAGTGGGTGGGATGGTGAGGTGTTTGTTACTTTGTGTTGTTGGTTGGGTTTATTTATTTTATTTGTCCGGTATGGCACATGAATGAGTTCTTGGAGTTATAACAGTGGTTCTGTGGAAATGTCAGTGGTCAAATATTAAACTGAATTCTAAGAATTGTTGGGAAAGCAGAAGAAAGCAAATCTCAAAATACTCCCATCTATTCCTGGAATGCCCAGTGCAGTTCTGGTCCCAGTCATAACTCAAAAAAAATGTGGTTGAGCTGCAAAAGCACAGGGAAGGGAAGCAGTGATGACCCAGTTCGAGAAGGGTTTCTCTGTGAGGAAATTGCCCTAGGCTAGAGCTCCTCACACTAGAAGAGGACAATATGAAGAAGAGTATTACACTGAGCAGGAGGATACATTTTTTTCTGTTCTAATTCTCCTTTGTTTTCATGAGGGGTGAATGTAGACAGAATTACTGGACAAATTAGTGAAGAAAAAAACCCATTGTTAAGCAGGAAAGACGGAAAGTACTGTCTGGTCCAGAAAGTCTTTCAACCACAGACTACTGGAGTTTAGGAAGTTGCATCTTCCAGTGAGGTTTTGTTACACTTTTGTATAGACCTAAACTTACTCCCTAGCTATTTGCCATTGAAGACTATTTGAGACACTGGTGTGTTTTTTTGAAGTCTTTGAAGATCTTTGGTTTAAAAATGGCAAGGTGAGGGTTGTTTTGGGTGGCTGTCTTTGCGTGTGGTTTTTTGTTGTGTTTTGTTGGGTTCTTGGTTTTGTTTTGGTTGGGTTTTTTGGCTTTTTTTTTCCCCTCTCCATGCTAAGAAAAAAAAATTCCTAACGCCCTGGGCAGAAGTGTTTATTTCCCTCCATTCCAAGAGTCCTGTGATTCACTTAAACTGTTTTTTAGTTTCAAACTAAGATTCACTCAAACTTTTGCCACTGCCAGCTCATCACAGCACACTGCTGAAGACTTGTACTGTCTAATAAAAGTAGATTTTCTTTTTTTTTTTCCCCTAGGGATCTTACATTTATAAAAGACTAGTTTTTGATGCACTTGGATTTAAGGCTTTGCTGTTTGAAGTAGGTAAGCAGCTCCAGAAGCTGGTGCTGAAACACATTCCTACATCCTTCTGGTTTGGGTTGGTTTTTTTTCTGTTTCTTACTGAGATTGGGTTGAATTTTGTCGACTCAGATGCACTTCCAGAGTTTTTCTGTATGCTTCATAATGAACTGGGGGTATGAGGAGCTCTGGGTACCTTAGTAGACACTGCTACTGCTTGGTGGCTGTGCTGTGTACATGGCTAACCTACATGAAAATAAAGGTATGTGCTGTGGGTGAGGGAAATACAGTCCACTGTGTGAGGAGCACTGGTGGGGTTGGACTGGCTCCTGCCATGCTGTGTTCCCTACTGCACCATTGTGGGGCTGGCTTGTGTTTCTGCTGCCTCAGACTTGGGACTTGTGGCAAAAGGACATCCAAGCTCTTCACCAGAGAACTCTCTGAAGGTTTGTTTTGTTTTTTAAAGCAAACTGTTCACATTGCATTGTTGCTATTTCTGCTGTTTGCTCTCTTTCTCTGGGCTTTCTGCTAATATGCAGATGTTAGTGTAGCAAGCAGTTACTTATCCAGGCTGTCTGGGGTGCAGGAAGTAGAGAAGTGGTAGGAAATGGTTTGGTGCCACTTTATTTCCTCAGTCAGCACATTCCCTTCCCCGGTCCCAGAGCATTTTTGTGTTCCACTTTGTATTTGCAAGCCTTCATCTGGAGCACTGAGCAGCTGTCAGTGGAGCTTTTCATGCAAAAGGAAATTGAAGAACTGTCAAGGCCACAAGAGCAGCTTTTGGAGATGTATGGCTGTCTGGGCCCAGATACCTGGGTAAGGGAGGGAAACCCAGAAAGATCAACAAAAGCATTCACCAAAGGGAGCCATAGAGGACATGGACAAGAGGATGGCAAGGGGGGGACAAGGCTGATGGCTTTTATGTGTAGTTCTTATTGTATTAAATGCAAGATTAAATTTGCTGCTGATGGAATTGCCATGGTATTAGCAGATTTAGGTTACTAGACAGCATGGTTCTTCTTTAATGGTGTGAAGTAAGATCCTAATGTTTTATTCACTTTTTGCTCGTGTATTTTCTTGCACTGGTTTATTTGTCACTCATCCTAGCAGGAGATCTGGTACTGCTTGCTTCTGGTAAGTGCCTGTAGAGACTGCAGTGGAGAACCAAGTGATTGTTCCTGGAGGACAGTGTGCTCTCTTGCACTGGAAGGAGGAAAGAAGCCATCTCTGTGCGTCAGTTGTCCTCTTAACAGGAGGATCTAACATTTGTGTTAGACCCGAAGCCCCCAGTTACCCTGGTTTAAGGCTGCTGTGCACGTGGGAAGTTACTGCAGATAAGCAGAGCTAGGAGGTTTTTGAAAGAATCTTGCTCGCTTCTGAGAACTCCGTGCAGGTTGGCCAGACTTGAATAGTCAGTGTTAAGCTTGCAGCTTATAAAGGTGAAAAAGAAAAGTATTTATTTGTTTACAGATTTAACTTTTTGTACAGATTGCTGAATTGAGTGCCGAACTGTTTGAGAGACAGAGAAACTCAGCACCAGTTGCTAAATCAGCAAACCAATTTCAAACACACACAAACTGTAACTGAAAATAAATTATCTAGCCTGACATTTTTCACAGGGTTTATATATTCTAAAAGACTCCAGCTCCTTAGGGAAGAAAGGAACATTAAAAACCTGAGTTCTGTCTCCTCTTTTGTGTGCAGAACTCTGGCATTTGAAGTAAGCGTGGGTGAAAGTTTTTTGGTTTTTTTTTTTCTTCCTGAAAGATGCTGTTTTCCCTTCCTTTGCCGAAATGCAGAATGTTTGCTTAGGTGACAGGATCAGTTAAAGTATAATCAATAAGCAGTGTTAATATTTTACTTGCATTATTTGCCAAGATGTTGGATACCAACCAAGGCAATGAAACATGTAGTAAATGCAGCTGAAGAATTATATGCCAATAAATGTTAGATGAGCTTTATTTAACAATAAACTGTAAAAAAAACCCCCAACACTCCAGTGAAAGAATGTATTTTGTAGTGACTCTAAATGTTTTAGTGCATTTTTAAGAAATAAGTGTAAGTCCTTATGTTCTCACAGTTAAAACACAAACTGTGGATGAAGACTAAAAATGCCTGTAGGGCTCAGAGGCACAAGGTATATAAAATTGCAAGTCCCAGCATCACCTTTATCTTGTCAATGTGAAAAGCTTGGAGGCTGATGGGTGGCATTTGAGGTATCAGTGACCACAGGGTTGCTGTATTTTGACTCTTCTGCAAGTGGTAAGCACTACACCAATTGTTGTCCTCTACAAGGGCAGTATCTTGGGGATGTAGCTAATTCAGGCTGAGAGAGACCATATTAAACACCATAGCCAGTGGCTGTATTTTAGAGCAGCTCTATCTGAAATACTATTAGAGTGTTTTACTGAGCCTTTCGGAGTGGGTTTTGGGAACAGTAACTTCCAGAAGGTATCTGGTTTGCTTTACAGCTCTGGGAAGACACTCTCAATGGGTTCCTTCTCTGCCAGCAGCAGTTAAACGTGTTGCATACTTTGCAGTACTGCTTATTTTTTAGGTGAATTGACAGAGGTGCTTTTTTGCCTTTATAAGTTCAAAGATGAAGTTTAATTTTCCTTTTCTTTTTATACCTTGCCCTTGTTCTCTTGAGTTGTCTACCCTGCAATCAAGGGTACTTGATTAGAAGAGAAAAAAGTATCCAACTCATTTCTATGTTTCTGTCCCTTGTGCTTGTAGAAAAGCTGACATAGAAGTAAATCTGTAATTTCACATTGTCACATCTCTTCTTCCCAGACAGAAATGCATCTAAATAAAGCTTTAGTACACTTCTGAGCTCAGAACTCACTATTTTTAACTCTTCATCTTATTGACTCTCTCAAAACCCTGAGAGCTGTTTGATTTTTCCATTTGCAAGCTGGCTGTAGGGCCTGGCTCTTGACTGCTGCAGGAGTCATGAAGGCTATTCAAGCAGCCTCACATCCACCTACAGCTGCTACTCACCATCAAAACTGTGAGCTAGTAAGAGAAACTGGGGAGCACATATTAAGAGTAACAGTTTTAGTGAATGTCTGCTTCTTCACTGAAACTCTGACAAATCTCCACCTGGGAGTTAAAGTTCATTTGCCTCGTGCCATCACTGTGGACAGGCTGGGTTACTGGAGAGACCTTTGCTGCTCTGGATGCACTACTTCTTCCAAAAGCAGACAGGAGAGCTGCAGGGCTGGGTGCTGGTGGAGGTTCTGCAGTGGTCATGCATAGACCCTGGAGGGGGTAAGGGAGTAGCTCCGAACTGAAAACCAGACCTTTTGGGGGTGAAGCAACTCCCCAGAAGTTTTGGGGGTTGTGGCTTTGGGGTTTGTTTGCTGTATTTTCCTTAACTTTTGCATAATAAAGTCACTTTTCTGAAAGTTTGTATGACGAGGTGGTAATACCTTCCTCTCATCTGAGTAGTTTGGGAGTGGTTTGTATAATCATTCCCTTTTTTGGCTGTATATACAGGGACAACATTGCTTGAATTTGTTTCACTTGTAGTTCTCCCAAAGCAGGATAATACAGAGCAGGGTAAGTCATGAGAAGCACTCTTGTTTCTGAAGTAGCTACTTTCATGTTGCACAGTGATAAACTCTGCTTAAAACAAAGTGAGGCCATCCAAGCCTCTGCAAGTCACTTAGATCCAAGATATCATCTCCTATCATCAGTGTTTGTCTCTGCTGCCCAAGATAAAAGTTTGGAAGAACAAATTGAAAAATAAGTGAGCAATTAATTATACAAAGCGATACTTGTCTGTTGCCTGCCTTTGTAATTTGTAGTTGTCAGGATCTGTTTCAAAGTAGCACTGCAGCCTTTTTGCAAGTGTCTAAATTACTTACACTGACATATTCTGGTTTTCGTATCATCTATTTTCAGTATGTGCCTATTACTACATTAATTTGTGTGATCTTCTAATTGGATTCAAGGATTTTGGAAAGTCTAGAGATAAAACTGTAGTTAAAAAGAAATGCATTATGAAAAGCTGGACTGATAGAATGGATTTTTTTTATTGCTATAAAATGCTGAAGCTTTCTAATTTGGAGAAGGAATATTCCTTGTGGTGCACATGCAGAGCTGTGTGGTATTTGAGACTTTAACAAGTCTGAACTATATTTCCTTGTAGCCGATGGTAAAGAATCTGCAAATCTGATGCTTCTGCCTGGAGTTGTCCCACCTTCCTGAGAGCAGCGGCGACCGTACTGGGTGGTGGGTTTGGATATCTTCTCGGGAAGTAGCTGAAGAAAATCAGATGACCAGAACTACTGTGCTTTGGAACCAGGAGCTCATCTTGTTGTATGCTCTTGCTGATGTTTCATGTCTGCTGCTTTTGTGGCTGGCATCGCTGGCATCCTCTTTAGCTGAAGATAGGTGATGCCGAAATTACTGGCTGCTTTGAAGACCATTTATTATTTTAAGCTTTGTTGCTGACTGGTTCTGCCCGTAGTGTTGCTGCAACAAAACAAAGACATTGTTTTGCACTCCATTCTATTTTTTTCTTCGAGTTCAGTTGTTCTTCTCAAAAGTAAACCACTGGAAAAGCGAATTACTGATGCCAGAAACTCAGGAAGAGAAAGTTCAGAAAATGTCCGTACAACAGGAACTGGTTTTTGTAGCTTAGTGGAAGAGGAGTATACCTCATGAGGCTTTCAGCACAGCTGCCTTTGTTCCAGGCTGTTTGCCTCAGGTATGTCTTTTAGCAACCTAACCAAAAGGCTGTCTTTGAAGAAACTGCCTCTGTGCATCTCTTCAAGAGTAGGATCCGGTGCAGCTCCGTTGCTGGTTGAAGCATTTACTGTAAGCAGATGTGCTCTCACAGGCTCTCTGCCCAGCAGTCAGAGTTCAGTTGCTTTTAGGCCTGAGAGGATTCACTTTCCTATTGCTTTGCCTGTGTGATAGGTATTTGTAGACTCAGCAAACAGGCAATACTTTTATCAGTCCTGTGCTTTTATGTTTTCTATTGAAATCTGGAGGTATACCTTGCATTCTTCTGGTACCTGAAAAAAAATCTTAATGTTGTTCTTTTCCTGATTTCTTAAACCTATATCCTTTAGCTTGGAGGAGACTGTGGGGTGACCTCATTAATGTTTGTAAATAAGTAAAGGGCAAGTGTCAGGAGGATGGAGCCAGGCTCTCCTCAGTGATGTCCAGTGATAGGATAAGTGGCAATGGGTGCAAACTGGAGCATAGGGAATTCCAAAGAAATGTAAGGAAAGACTTTTTCACAGTGTGGGTGACAGAGCAGTGGAACAGGCTGCCCAGAGGGGTTGTGGAGTCTCTGTCTCTGGAGCCATTGAAAACCCCCCTGGATGTGTTCCTGTGTGACCTGCTCTAGGTGGCCCTGCTCTGGCAGGGGGGTTGGGCTAGATGATCTTGTGAGGTCCCTTCCAACCCTTAACATTCTGTGATTCCTTTACCTTAAGCTAAACTGACTTCATGATTCCTGCCAGGGTGGTATTTAGAAACATGAGTCTAAATACAGACCCATTAAATTATCTTTAAAAACCAAAAAATAACAGACACACCCCCACCAACCACAACCACCAAAACAAACTTCAGTTGTTCATGGTGTTATCTGTTCAGACAAGATCAGGTCACTCCTCTTTATGAAACGATCTCATTCAAATGCTTTAAGTTCTAATTTTAAGTTACTGTGCTTCCTCACTGTCTAAAAGCTTTCCTTTGGAGAACAGCATGCATGATGTTCTGAAAGCTTGCAAAGTGCTTGGCAGTATTCAGTGTATAACAAAAGGAAGCCCAGAGCATCAGTGCCCTGCCAGACCATGGTAGCCATTCTTGTTGGATGCAGCTTTGTGCCTTCCTGGTGTTAAAACCTCATTGAGTTTTCTCCTCAGAGGACCCCTCCCCCAGTTAAAAGAAGGCCTTCTATTCCTAGATAAAATAGGCATGGTGTCCTCTCTGTGGCTTCCCATTCAGTTTGTTTTGGAATGTGGGTAGGTGTGCCTGGGAGCTAGTGTTTGAGTAGAGAATGTCTTGCTTAAAATGCATAAGATGGAGATGCATACGTTCCTCTCTAATTGCAGGAAATTGCAAATCTGGGCAAAATTTGGAATGCAGCTGCTTGTATAATTACATCTTCTGTCAGTTGCTATAGCTCAGCTTTACAACCCTTCTAAAATGTCTTTGTAGTTTGTGGTATAAATAATGGTTGCTTTCATATCACTTTGGGATCACCCCTTTCATTTACTTGCCACTAATTCCAAAGGCCTAAGATTTTTCCTCCTGCTGAGCTAATAATGAGTGTCAGAAATTAGTAATTATATTAAGGTGAAATTTTGCTTTAGCTGTTATAATTATTGTTAAACCCAAAGAAACAGAGTTTCTTACTGTTGCTAAGGTTTGGCTTCCATAAGAAATTCCCATGCATATACCCCAAAGTTTGATCTGCCTACAGCATTAGGTTTTGGATGTGTGCAAACCTTTCCATTTCGTGGCCTTATGAAATAGAAGGTAATAATGGTAATGGGTCATGGAAAAGTCATTTGCAGCCAAATGTTATCTGCTTCTGGTCATTAAATGACAGATAAGATGTAGATCACAATTCAGAGCTTAATGAATAGTGTTGGCCCCACTTATAGCACTATTGCAGTTTGAAAATGGTTGGAAGGCTGGAAAGGATTAAAGGAGGGGTAATAAAGGAATTATTTGTTCTGTCTTTTTGAGATCTGAGAAGTTTAATTTAACCAAGGCAAAGTTATAGGATATATGGATCATATTCTGCAAGTTGTTGGACAGAAGTGTAGTTTTGAGGGTCTAAGACTTTAGCTGAAAGATGATGTCAGAAGGCCCGGTGGCTGAGGTGGAACTTACTGAAAAGGGGAATATTTTTAACCATGGATGTGCTACACTGAGGAGACAACACAGTGATAAGGTAGTTTCTTAATCTGCTGGAGCCTGTGTTTAAAAAAAAAAAAGCATATGTTTCTAGAGGCATCCCTGTAGCTTATCAAAATATAGTAGAACACTGCAGAAAATACTGCGTGAGATACTGTAGCCTGTGCTTTGCTTTAGGTTAGATTAATCAAACAGTTTATTATGACTTTAATACCAATGCTCATGCATTTGTGGATTTAAATGGTGTATTTCAGAAGAACATCAAGTCTCTTTGTGTACAATCAAGAATCTCACAGAAGAAACCTTATTTAGGCAGGCCAGTGTGGGAAGTGTTCAGCTATTAAAATAGAAAATGATGGTTTCCAGCGTTTTTAACTGGTTACTCTTCAGTGTGTAGAAATTGCTGCAGAAAATTAAAAACCTTGAAAGCTTACAGCAAAGAGACTTCATTCAGCGAGACAAGTTTTATAGAGCTACAGTACTAACTCTATCACTTTCTTAGAGGTTTGAAATTACATTCGGCCAAGTTACTATAACACATGAATTTGAAATGAGTAAGGTATTTTTTATAGAAAAACACCTGCTTACTCAGTGTTGTAGTGTTTCCAGAACAGCTGATTGCAGACATTGCTTTCGCTTTAACTCGAATGGGGTTTTTTGTACAAGCAGCCTTTGGATGTTTTTCTGAAGGTTGGGGGTCTGATTTTCTTGGAAGTCACTGTTGAGCAAAGATTTGAATTTCACGGGCTCTGCTCCGCTCCCTCATTTTTCCCAGAAGTAGGAGCTGCAGGATTTGATTTTCTTTTTCCATCACTTATGAATTCACAGCATCCCTTGAAATGGTGCCTTTCTCTGCTTCTCTGACTCTGAATGGGTCACTGTCTACAGCTAAGGAGGGAAAGCATTTGTCATACACTTAATCATGATTGTTCAAAAAGAAAAAGAGAGCAAGCACTTCTGTTAAGAGAAACTGCCCCCCCCGACAATTGATATTTGTTTATTGTTAAAGAAATGTAAAGCTCTCACCCTACTTATGTGTGAAAAAGACTTTGTATGCGTTTGGGGACACACAAGCACATTAAACACTTGGCTTATTCATAACAGTTCTGTGCAGAAAACAGTGACAAACACGGGGAGCAGTAGTGTTGGCTTCTTCAGTTCTTTCTCTCTCTCTAAGGGTGTTTTTGATGAGCACCACTTGGGCGTCTTCTTTCACAGACAGACCATGGCGTGTGCTTTTCAGCACCACTCTGTGCAGCAAGGTGCAGAACGCATATTGTGTAGCCAGGTAACTCTTGTATAGGAGCAGAAAGAGGTTGTGGGTGGGAATTGTGGGATCCCTGTGACCTTTTTTATTGTATTCCACTTTTATTTAATACCTACAGATCTTTCTGCTATGCTTAGAGTGGACTCTGCTCTTCCCCCTTCTATGCTGTTGATAATTTTGCTTATTATTTCTTTTTGCTCTCTTTCCTCTCTTGTACTTGGTGCTGTTTTTCAGTGCTGGCACGGAGGGATTTCTTAAGTCCTCTTCAAATCCTTCTCTATCCTGTTTTCTATATCCCCGATAGACTGCTAACTGGGATTGCAGTTCTGCAAATTTTTTTTCAGGGATGGGAGGCGGTGGGAGTGGAATAAACACTAGATATATATTGTAAGACAGCAAAAGGTATAAAAATAATTTATAAAATGTTATTCAGGCTTGTACTGACTAAAGACAAGAGTTTGCAAGGTTTAGCCCCTGGTCTGATCTGGATTCTGGTCTGGAAACTGAAAACTCCTCAACTAACCTGAATTTCAATGCCTGGTTTCCAGTGCTCAGCTGTCAGGATTTCTGTGCAGCATCCATGCCAGCCGTCTCTGAGCGATGCCAATATCTCTGTGCTTATCCTGCTTTCATTTTTTTACATATAGATCTTTATCTATAATTGATGCTTGTCTGTTGAATGAGAATCTGTGAGCTTGGGGCAGCTCCTCTAACCTGGGGAGTGCCTCTCAGTGCCTGTGCTTGGGATATTGCAATGTGCTGGGGAGCCATTTGGAGCCAGGCCGGTGAGTGCACTGGCTGACCTGGCAGGTCACTTCTGTTCCTGCCAGTCTGGCCCCTCATTAATCATATATTTCCAAGTGTGTAATATTTGACTTCGCCCTTTTCAACTCCCCAGGTACAAGGGGCTATCTTAGACATTGTAGCTTTAAAATAGAGCTCGGAAATGAGCTTCCTTTAGGAATAAAAAAAAATCTGCAAGTCAAATGCAGTTTGGTGTTTTCAGAGAAGCTAGATGAGTTTATGAAAGGTGTTGGGTAATTATGCCCTGAGAGCAAAGGCTATGAAAGCAGAAGGATGACTTATTGGCTTGGTTATTACATCCATTCATATTTACTAATTTCCTTTCACTCTCCAACCCAGAAAGACAAGATCTGAGATTTTTCTGTTTATTCCTTGTGACTTGGAGCACAAAGGAGCAGGTTGCACTGTGTTTTCCAGCAAAGGCAAGCATTGTGGTTTGAAAGATCTGTAAAGAATGGTAAGTTTAACTTGTATTTCATGCTGTATGCATTCGGGGTCGTCTTCCTATTTATGAGAGAAATACAGGAAAGAATGAGTGGACAGATAGGACGGGAGGCAGAAAATGTGCTGTTTCTAGGCTTGTGCAGTTTGTTTTTCCGAACAATACCATTATAGTGATTTCTTCAAAACTCCTAGAATAACTTGGAGACTGCAATTTAAAAATAATGATATGAATCTGGTCTTCATCATCCACTTCCAAAGGAGCTCCCACAATTTGGTTTGCTGCTTCTGCCTCAGAGATGGCAACAGCGCAATCATAAAATGGAAATGCTCCCGTGTCTCCCCCCACTCTCTTCTTTCTCAAAACAGATGTTTGGACCTTTCATCACTGCTGCATTTTAAACTTCATCTCTAGCTAGTGGCTTCATTCAAGTATGTAACTGAGAGGCAGAGCATTCATTTGTTTTCTGAGGCTTTCAGGTTGCCGTGTGAAGTTTTTAACAAGCTGAAATGTTGACTTCTAGCATTTGGAAGATTGTCACTTTTGTTATTATTGGTCATTGCTGAAAATTATTTAAATAACATGATGTGGTTATCTAGATCTCTTAGCATCTCTTTGAAGTGTCTTGCACACATGTAAAATCCTCTCCAAATAAGTTCACATCCAGCTTGCTTTTCAGCAGAAAAAGATCTATTTTGTGCATCATTTTTATTGTACTTTTCGTTATTAAAACTGAGACAAATCAGCCTCTTGGGGATGTTTCTGAGCCATGTGGAGTAAGACACAACTCTCTGGGAAGCTCATTACCAGCAAGGTGCAGGCAAATGTGAATGAGCTGAGGAAACCACAGCGGTAATTGAGAAGGGCTGGAAGGTCTCCTCTTTGAGGAGAGAACAAATGAGCTAAATGCATATGCCATCTAAGTAGTTGATAGAAGTAGATAGAAGATGTGCAGCTGAAAGACTGGGACTGTCCCTGTGACAAATTAGCACACATCCAGAGGAGGCGAATCTGGTGTTCAGGCCTCAAAACAGTGGAAGATGCAAAGAAATTGGAAGGCAGCTTCTGTAAAATGTGACATGCTACTTTTTTTGTGGGCACAAACTGGAACACAGTAAGTTCCACCTCAACTTCTGAGTGTGACAGAGCCTGGAACAGGCTGCTTAGAGAGGTTGTGGAGTCTCCTTCTCTGAAGACTTTCAAGCCCCACTTGGCTCTGTTCCTGCGTGGCCTGCCCTGGGTGACCCTGCTCTGGCAGAGGGGTTGGACTCGATCTCCAGAGGTCCCTTCCAACCCCTACCATTCTAT
>JANIJG010016888.1:74928-137003 GCA_024611175.1 Megaceryle torquata
GGTGTCCTCTCAGTCTCCTCTTCTCTAGACTAAACAACCCCAGTTCCCTCAGCCTCTCCTCATAAGGCATGCTTTCCAGAACCCTCACCAGCTTTGCTGCCCTTCTCTAGACCTGCTCCAGCACTTGTCGAGGCATCAGCTGTCTCTCCACTACTGCTGGGAGATGCTGTATGAAAAACACCTCTTAGAAGCCTAAGCAAATCCCTGGATTAAGACCAGCTGCAATGAGGGCAGGAAAGGTAACAGTGACTGCAGTCACACTTACTGGTATATAACCTGGAAACAAACAGAATCATAGAATGGTAGGGGTTGGAAGGGACCTCTGGAGATCTTAAAGTCCAATGCCCCTGCCAATGCAGGAGGACCCAGGGCAGGTCACACAGGACCCCAGCCAGGTCTTGAAAGTCCCTAGAGAAGGAGACTCCACAGCCTCTCTGGGCAGCTTATTCCAGTGCTCTGTCAGTCACAGTGAGTTTTTCCTCATGTTGAGGGGGAGCTTCCTTTGTTTCAGCTTGCTACCATTATGTCCTATCACAGGGCACAGATGAAAAGAGGCTTATAAAATAGATGTTGGTCACTGCATATCCTTACCATGGCATTTGAAGTGTTTTTGTTTCCTTTTTTAGGCTGACTTCTCTCATCCACCATCATAGCCCACTAGTTTTACAGGCTGCAGTGACATCAGTCACCAAGGCTTGGCTCCATGTCAGCAAAGATGCTGTAGCAGGGGGAATGGCCACCCTGGGAGACGTGTGGCAACCAGCAACCAAATGACTGATTGGTCTCTGGTAGATGCTGTGACAGGCAAAGTATGACTCAAGCGGTACATTTCATCCATAGGCTCAAGTATGCTCAGTAAATGTTAAGTATTACTTCACAGAAATTGGAGTGTGTTGTAAACAACCCCCTACAGACTGAAAAGCAAAGATACAAGCTGTTAAGCCGCTTGCCCTTTGCTGTATCAACACACCTGTTGTACTTTTCCTTGTGAAAGCAGGAATCTCCCCTAAAATTGATGGAGTTGGACAGAGAAGGGTGAGTATCGGCTGGAGAAGCTGGTAGAGAGCGAGTTGCACATTGTGTGCAATGCTTTGCTAAACTCAAGTGGTGGAGGAAGGCTGGTTGTGATGCTGCCCTAACACCTGGGATAGGCAGTGGGGTTTGGGGTTTTTTTGTTTGTTTTTTTTTTTTGTTGTTTGGTTTTGTTTGTTTGAAGAGGCTACAGCAGAAGTTCACCCTGTAGGTGCATCCTAAAGGGAGTGAGTTTAGTTTGGGTTTGGATCCAGGGTTTCTAAGTGATCTTAGGAAGAGAGGAGCATATTAGAGATGGTAGCCCATCCTGGAAAAACTGGAAACCATAGTTAAATCAGTACTTGCCTGAGATGCTACATATGGTTGTGGGGTAGACCTCACAAGGGTCAGGCAGTAATGAGCTGTCCCAGATGACAGCTGACAGGAAAGCTTGTCCCAGGAAGCCCCCCACAGCAGCTAACCCTTCCCGTGAGGCTGGGAGCGCGTGGCCTTTTGCTTCACATTCTGGAAATGCTTCACTGAAGACAGGTGGAGTTACTGCTGCAGTGTTTAAACCACGCTCTCTGGTGATGGATTGTTTCTAAGAGTAGCCTAAAGAGAAGCTTTTACAGACCTTCTCAGTGTATAGTTTCTAGTAGGCCAACATAGATGTGTTTATAGAAGTTTAACCTATTTCTCTGATGTAACTGGTGCTTGCTTCCCAAACATCTTGCTAGTAAATTGGAATTGGCCATAAATACTTAATTGGCTGTAAAGTCTGGCTCACACTGTGTAGCTAGAAATATTCCTCCCCAAATAGCCGAGCATCAATCAGCTTGCAGTCAAAACAGGAGGTTTACTTTGCAAAAGGCAAGCAAGGCATCTGCAGTCACTGCTCCTGACAACATTGTGCCTGCTGGTAAATAAGGCCTGTAACCCGTGTTTAAAAATAAGAGCTGCTGGGAGTAGTGATTTCCAGCCTCGAGTGCTTTGGGTTCCCTGTAGGATTCCTCCACCAGCTCTTGCAGGAGGATGAGCTGGTAGCAGTTGGTGTGAGCATGTGTGTGTGACAGCATGGTGTGTGCTCGGTGGGAGTTAACACATGCTTGATGAGCTCCCTCACCTCTGACCCTCAGCCGCTTGCAGTGAGAGTCTTGGGTCTTTGTGCCTCACCCGTCTGCTCCTGGAGCCAACAGCTTGTGTGAAACCTCTGCCAGTACCGCTGCTCCTCGACTGGCAGCTCTAACCCTTCTGGCTGGTGTCCTCTAACCTCCTGGGTGGGAAGCTTCTCATCCTCCCAGCCCCTCTGTACTATCCTGTGTCCCAGCTGCTGGGCCATGGCCAGATCCCTATGCCTGTCCCTAAGGGGTTTCGTTCCCCAGCTGCTCTGAAATGGGTGGCAGGGAAAGCAGAGCTATGCAGCCTGTGGGGACTGCGTGAGCATCCAGTCTTGTGCAGTGCAAGTTCCCGGCCTGGGCTGGGGGTGCCTGTCCCAGCCTCAGTTGCTGGATCCGATGGACTTTGTGCATGTGAACGACTTTGCCAGTCTTGCACCAACAACCCTGGCAACAAGGCAGCTGTGCCCTGCTAAGCCAAGGAACTGCAGCAGTTAGGTTCCTTCCCTGTTCACTGGGCCACCTTATTTCCCAGCATGAATCTTAATGTCTGCATCCCATCCTTCCAGTTTGCTTTCTTCTGCGGGGCTGTTGAGCCTTTTACTCACCAAGGAATACTACCTGTGCAGGTCTATCTAGACACTGGGTGGGAATAAAGGGAATGCACACAAGTGCTTTGCAAGCCTGTAAGTAAGGCAAGTTACCCCAAGTTTGAGCTTTTCTTGCTGCTGGGATCTCATTTGTTTCAGCTTTTTGAAGTGGGAAGCGGAGGGCTGACCTCTCTTCAGTCCTGCAGACCCTCCAGGTAGATCATAGAATCAATTTTGGCTGGAAGAGACCTTTAAGATCATTATGTTGAACTGTTAATCCAGCACTAAATCATGTCCCTCAGCACCACATCTACAGGGCTGTTAAGTCCTTGCAGGGATGGTGACTCCACCACTGCCCTGGGCAGCCTGGGCCAGGCCTTGACAACCCTTTCTATGAAGAAATTTTTTTCTGTGCCTTGGGCAGCTCCCAGCAGCTGCTGAAGCCAACTGCCTGTGGCCCTGGGGAGATGAAATGGGCAGCAGGGAGGGAGGGGAGAGGCACAGCCCCAGAAGCCAGCCTGCGCTGCCTGGGTGGGTAGCCAGCCTGGGATGGAGCCAGACTCCCTTGGTGGTTCGTGCTTTGATTTAGCATTAAGTGGAGCTAAGAAATGTTTGAGCATTAGCTTTCTAGTGTGGCTGACTGCTTCAAAGACAAGGAAGCAGGGAATTCGCTCGGGTAGCTGTCAAAGCGGCTCTCAGCCCCTACCAACTTTTCTCCTTCTCCCATCTGACCTTATTAATGCAGCCTGGTTGCTTTCCAAGACGCCTCCATTGCCTTGCAGCAGCCCATGGCCGCTCTGGCGGGAGCAGAGCTGTGGAGCCTCTGGAAGGACGGAATGAACGGCTCAGTGGAGCACAACCGGAGCGCCGGGAGGGAGCAGGATGTGGGGGCTGAGCTGGTGCGACAGGACCGTTCCTGTCCTTGGGCTTGTCTTGCAGAAGCCACCAAATGCCCTTTGTGTTACAAATACAAACCCAAGGTAAAAAGCTGGTATATTTGCTGTTATTCTAACCGCTCAGCTCACAAAATCTTCTCCAGCACTTGGGGGACAAGTAAAGGATTTTGCTTAATTTTGCCTGCCTCATGTCTTCCACCTGGGACTTGTGGGTTCCCTGGGCTGTAGGCTGATGGGTGCTGGGGCTGCACTAACACCCTGGTCCCAAGAGGACACAGGGCTGTCAGGTCTGGCCATGGAAAGGGGGCAGGTAGAGTTTTTCTTGGGATGCTTTTCCATGAAGGCTGCCTGTTGAACTGGGTTGGCTATGGAGTGTAGCAGGGGAGCTGGTGGGTCCCCCAGTTCCCTGTTCTGATGCTGCAGCACCATTGCATCCCATGATGGGGAGGGATGAAAGGTGGGTAAAAGTTTGTGTGTTTTCTGCAAGCACAGAAATCGCTGCCTCTTGCTCTGGCTCAGCCCCATCACTTGACAACCTCAGGTCCCTGTAATGATTTGGCTTCTCGAGGTTGCACCATTAATGCCATAAAACACCCACTCCTGCCTCAGGCTCAGCAGGGAGCTGGAAGAAGTCTTGGACTAATGATGAGCTTTGAAGTGCAGTTCATCCTGTGTTTGTTACCAGACGGTTTGTGACTCCTGGAAAAGGATTTGTCCTGATCCAAGCTGGCAGGAGAGGGTCCCCAGATCAGGGGTGGGAAGAGCCTGGGTATGCGAGGTGTGGACAAGTTATAAGCCTGGGGAAATTTACTCTGTGTGAATGTTTCACGGCCATGAGATATGATATTAATTAATTCTGGTTCTCTAAGTAAATAAGCTTTCTAATTAGCTTTTTTTAAAAGATTTTTCTTGCTTATACTGATTAATACTAAAAATGCTAATATGTATTTTATAATGTTAACCACCCCCGAGCAGATCATGCTATCACCCTTGATTAACACCAGCTTTTGTGGTGCTGACATAGCATCTTCTCTCTTTACAAACCCCTTTTAAAGATGAAAATACACTGAAAAGCCTGCAGCCAAGGGTGTGGGCTACCTGTGGGGCTGGGGGAGATGTTCTGGCCAAGACTGTGTGCCCATCCCCTTGCCCACTGGGTACTACTGCGGGGGACAGGGTGGCGTGGTTAGGCTGTGCCATGTGTGCTGATATCCCCAATTAATCCCTGGCTCCCTGCAGTTTTTGGGACATGCATTTATTTCAGGGTCTTACAGGTTTTCATTTGTATTCTCCCTTTTTCCTTGCCACTCTCTCGAGGCAAAGACCAGCAACAAAAGGCATCATAACAATAAAGCTCAATTGCAAGTTGTTTACTTGGCATCATTGCATCTGCCAAATGATTATATTAATTTTGTCTCTCAATGAAGGAAGTATTCTGCTGATTAGCCATGGGGGCAACATTTGCTCTGGAGAGCAGCCTTTAATAGGCCTTTATATCATCTTGTAATTCATATCACTTAGCTAAGATGAGCTTTTTATTGACACACTCAGGGTCTACCCCTCCATTGTGTGACTGTGACCAGCTAGGGGGACAGTTGCTGAGGCACTGGAAGGACACAAACCTGCGTGGCCGGGGGAAGTCAGACCACCGTGATTTGGTCTGTAAGGGCTGTTGGGAAGGAAGGTGCTGCAGGATGAGGAGGGCAAGACTGCAGCAGGGAGGGACGGTGTCACCCTGAGCTGCCATCCCCACAAGGCTGCACAGCTCTACCGCTCCCCTGGGAGCTGCAGTGGGGATGGGCTAACAGGGCTGTGAAACTTTTCAGGGAGAAAATGGCAGAGCCCAGGGGTTTGGAGAGCATGCATTCTGCACATGCCTCTGCCTACCAGCCATGGCCATGCTCCAGGCTCTGTGGCCAGCAGGGATAGGAATGGGAGTGATTTATGGTCTTGCTGCTCACCGATGATTTTTGCCTGTGTTTGATTTTGTTTGGAGATGATGGTGCAGTTTAAAACAATGTATTTCTCATGTATATTTGAAAAGAAAACCTGGGGCTGAAGTTCCCAGTGCTGCCTTCGTGGTGCTAACACAGTCAAGCCATGAGTATGGAATCATAGAACCATTTAGGCTGGAAAAGACCTTTAAGATCATAGAGTCCAACCATTAACCCAGCACTACTGAGTCTACCACTAAGCCAGCTACCAGAGTAGTTAAGGTGCAGTAGCCTGCATCAAGGAGCTCGTGGGGATATTCCCTCTTGTTTCAGCTACAGCTCAGCATTGCTGTCTACATTGTCACTGCTGCTCTCAAATATGAGCCCTGGCTAGACATGGCTGAGCCATGGGCTGCATTGCCATGGGCAGCTCTGGCATGTCTGGAGCCCTCTCTGCAGCTCCCTGCCACGCAGCAGTGCTGCACATTGCTCCCCTCTCTTGGCACCATTTTTCCAAGAACAGCAATGTTGAATTTGACTTTGAGCTCCCTTTTTTCTGATGGGGACTCTGTGGAGCACTGTGACAGTGTCTGTGGCAGAGCTGCCTTCCTGGAGATCCCTCAGGAGCCCTTTGAAGCAGCAGGCCAGGGGGCCCAGCAGCTGCTCGGTGGGGGGGCGAATGCCCCAGGCAAGGCTGAGGGAGCAGATGGGATTGAATTTCTAAGGGCAAAGATGCTTTCTAAAATATTTTTTACATCAATTCCTAAGAAATCTAGAAATGGCTTACAACAGAAGAAGAAACAGGGATTTTGCTGCTTTGGCTGCAGGGACTCTGTATGCCAACAGATTATTGAAAGGGCCTGAGATCCCCTGAGTCCTGCTGTAAGAGATGCTCTGTTTGCTGCTCATGCCCTCCATCACCACCTCTGGCTGTGGGAACGAGGCCTCTCCATATTTCCCTGTCTCGAGTAGCAGCCCCAGCAAGAAAAAGCAAGGAGGACATCACCAGGCTGTATTTCCTTACCTTTCACTTGTTGCTTGGGGATGGAAACCGACGTGTGTGCTGCTGTCCTGGACCACAGGCTATGAGATGTTCTTGAGCGAGGTGAAGCCAGGCAGAGCTGGGTGCTCTGCTGATGGGGCTCTGTGGTCAGGGGAGGATGGTACAGGGTGCTCCAGGGCTGCATCAACTTGCACCATGTCCTACCAGCCCAACCCAGCAAGGACCACACTGCCACCCAGCCTGTCTGTGATCTGCCACAACCTAGTTCTTGAGTATTATATTCACAAAATTATTATTTTGTAAAATATTTCTTTAATAGGGTGAATTACAGACCAGTCAGCTTCACCTCCATCCTGGGAAATGTAATGGAGCATTTCATTCTAGAGACCATATAACATCATATAGAAGAAAATAAGGTTATTGAGAGTAGCCAACATGGATTTACTGAAGGGAAGTCATGTCTGACTAATCTGATAGCCTTCTATGGTGATGTGACTGAATGGGTAGATGCAGGGAGAGCAGTGGATGTTGTCTACCTTGACTTCAGCAAGGCTTTTGATACTCTCTCCCATAACATCCTCATGGGTAAGCTCAGGAAGTGTGGGTTAGAAGAGGGGACAGTGAGATGGGTTGAGAACTGGCTGAACAGTAGAGCTCAGGGGGTTGTGGTCAGTGGTTTAGAGTCCAGGTGTTGACCTGTAAGTAGTGGTGTTCCCCAGGGGTCAGTTCTGGGTCCAGTCTTATTCAACGTCTCACCAATGACCTGGATGAAGGGACAGAGTCTACCATCAACAAGTTTGCTGATACTAAACTGGGAGGAGTAGCTGATGCACCATAAGGCTGTGCTGCCATCCAGCTAGAAATTAGAAAAAAGTTCTTTAATATGAGGGTGATAGACCACTGGAATGGGCTGCCCAGAGAGGTGCTGAAGGCCCCATCCCTGGAGTCATTCAAGGTCAGGCTTGACAGGGCTCTGAGCAACCTGCCCTAGGTAGAGATGTCCCTACTTGTGTAGGAAGGTTGGACCAGGTGACCTCTAGAGTTACCTTCCAGCCTAGAACATTCTATGATTCTATCTGGACAGACTGGAGAGCTGGGCAAAGGCAAACCTAATGAAGTTCAACAAGGGTAAGTGTAGTAGAGTCTTACACCTGGGGAGGAACACCACCATCCTGGTGGACAATAAGTTATCTGTGGAACCTCAATGTGCCCTTGTGGCTGGGAAGGCCAATGGTATCCTGGGGTGCATAAAGAAAAGTGTGTCCAGCAGGTTGAGGAAGGTTCTCCTCCCCCTCTGCTCTGCACTAGTGAGACCACATCTGGAGTACTGTGTTCAGTTCCAGTCTTCCCAGTTCAAGAGGGACAGGGAAAAACTAGAGAGTCCAATAGAGAGCTATGAAAATGATTAAGGGACTGGAGTGTCTCTCTTATGAGGAAAGGCTGAGAGCCCTTGGGCCGTTTAGCCTGGAGAAGACAGAGAGGGGATCTTAGTAATGTTTACAAATACCTGCAGGGTGGGTGTCAAGCAGAAGGGTCCAGTCTCTTTTCATTTGTGCCATGGGATAGGACAAGAGGTAATGGTAGCAAGGTGAAACACCAACCTCAACAAGAGGAAAAAACTTCTTCACTGTGAAAGTGACAGAGCCCTGGAAGAGGCTGCCCAGAGAGGTTGTGGAGTGTCCTTCTCTAGAGACTTTCAAGACCCAACTGGATCTCTTCCTGTGTGGCCTGCCCTGGGTGTTCCTGCACTGTCAGGGGGGTTGGACTTGATCTCCAGAGGCCCCTTCCAACCCCTACCATTCTATGAAGGTTTAATGTTGTTTCAAGTGCATTTCTACGTGGGAAGTCCACGTGTTTAGGAAAGCTGATTTGTTAACTTAAGACCTGCTTATCTGATAATTTAAGACCTTTCACACGCAAAAAAAAATCCCCGCAGTTGTCTACTGTTCCCAGGCGCAGTCATGCATTGGCACGTTCATTTGTTTCAAAGAGGTGATACAGAATCTGTACCCAAAGGGGAATGGTGTCAGCCTATCTGCCTAATGCATTGGCACAAGTTTAGCTCGCTGGTTTATCAGCCTCCTGAACAATCTGTATTAAATTCCACAGCCCCCCTCTGTGCTGACCTTTGAGACCATCTCACGTGACTACCAATCAAAGGAAGAAAGAAATTAGAAATTATTTTAGGTGAAGTGTTTAATAATTTTAAGTCTCCAAAATACTTAGTGAAAGGTCATCTAGATAACATCCCCAAAATGCAGTCCAGTAATATGTAATCAAAAAGTTGAGTGGCCTGTTTTTCAAGTATTTTTTCTTTTTTGGATGTCACTACAGTCTGTGCATCCTTCCCAGTCTTACACTCCACGTGGTGACACGCATGAAAGGAAAAGCCACAGCGTCTCTGCCAAAGCTGCACATCCCTGGTGCCCTTTGGCTTTAGAAATAAACTAATAAAGGTTAAAAGGGAACTATGGGTCTAATGAAAAGGATTATTTTTCCCCAGGACAGGCCCTGTACCTTTGTCCTCTGTTACACAGAGCATCTTTGGGCCTAAGTGTCAAATGAAATGGGCTAATGAAATGGATTAGAATCTTAATAGCACATTTGATTAGTGAAGCTCTCACCTCTGGGCACTCTCTCATGTGTGTTAATGGGCGCTGCAGGGGACGGCTGCCTAAATGAGCCTATTAATGGGGAAGAGCTGATGCAGGCTCCCTGACACCATCAGCCGCAGGGAAACCCTTGTTTTAGTCCAGCGTGGGAAAGTGCACTTCTGTGTAGAAAACAAAAGAAAAAAAAAAAAGGAGAAATAATAAATTTTTTCTTTGTTGGTTAAAAATAAGTGACTGGTCTGCCCTTAACTTAAAGGGCATCACTCTAGATGGGACTAACATTTAATGATGGATTGGGATTTATGACCAGAGACAGACATATTCATGGAGCCCTGTGAGAATGTATGGCGATAATTCCTAAATCCTGGGATCCAATTCCTAAATCCAGTTCCTAAATCCAACCCATCATCCCCAGTAGCTGGATGTCACCAAGGTCTCAGGCACAGGGAGAAATGCCTCTGCCTTAGTGGTGCCTTCTGCTCTAATTAACGCTTCTAGAGTGGCATGAGGGTGAAACTGGTGTCTTCCACTAATTTACACGATGGTGTGCAGTCCAGTGCCTGTTCCCACCCTCCCCCCCGAGGGCTGTGGGGAGGAAGGGACTTCTACAGCCCTGCCCACTGCTTGGGTACTGAAGGGTTAAATACATTAGAGGAATGAGAACACCAGTGAGTTTCAGGCTCTATCCGGGGTGCCTGAATAATTCCTTAACATATTTTTATAGGCAGTAAATAATACAGAGCCATAAACAGTGAGGATGCTGTAGGGAGACAGGAGTTATAAATTGCTGATGTAATAAGCTATCGTGTTATCTTAAGGAAGGGATTTAAAATATATAAATATGCAAACAGAGCTGGCCTGGTTTTTTTCAGATGACTCCAGGATATAGCAGATAACTGAGAAAAGGAGTCTGCAAGCAGTCAGCCCTGCACATGGCTTCTGGCTCTCGAGCAGGAGTTTCATCATCCCATCCTGTGAGTTGCCTCTGACTGGGGCCTTTTGTACGGTATCTATCATTTAAAAGAAAAGTAGTCGAATAGCTAACGCCCTGACTGCCTTTCGCATCAGCTGTTGTGGCAGAGTGCCTTCTCCCCAGCTTTTCCTTGTTCTGAAATCTGATGAAATCTCTGAAATTATATAAGGAGGTAATGAGCAGCATCCCCTGGCCCAGCCACTCATGGTGTTGCTGGATGGCTCCAGGTATGATGCTTCTCCCTGCTGCAGCAACAGGGTGGAAGGTTCCCAGACTGCCCTTAAAGGTTTTAGGGAAACTGATAAATTTAACAAAGTTGGGGCAAATAAAGGAGACTTAATCTGTTTTTGCATCATCAGTTGCCACTGGGCTCTCATCCTGGCATCTCCTGCACACCATGAAGCTATGATGCGAGCAGCCTTGCTGCAGCAAGGTGCCAGTGAGAGCAGCCCTTGAGGTTCTACCCAGGCAGCTTAAACACGTACAAAACAACTCTCAAGGAGCCTTAGAAAATTAGGATTCAAGGCTGGAGCCCAAACAACCACTATATGCCCCACATTCGAGCCTGAGTGAGTGTCCCCAGGGTCCTCCTCCAGCCCTGCTGAATATCCCAGCAAGCGAAGGATGGGTTTTGGTTTCCAGCTGGGATGTTAGATACAGACCTCTGGGGCCTGGGAGTTGTTTCAGGAATTTGGCTCGCCCTTCCTAAAGCAATTAGTCATTGGAGTAACGTTAGCAGTGCCTGATGTCACTTCTGTTTCCATGGCAATGGGCAGATTCCCGAGGCAGGCTGGAAGAGTGTGCCCGTGTGTGTGTGTGCATGCGTGTGAGTACGTGCACATGTGCCCCTGTGTGTGTGTGTGCGCCTCTGTGTGTGCACACATGTGCCTGTGTGCTTGCCTGAGAGTGGTGGAATGCAGCACACAGCAGAGCCCAGGGTGGCTCAGCTCCAGGCAGCAAGGTGGTGGCATTCCTGCTCCATCCCCAGTGGTACTGTCCCTGCAAAAGCTGAGTCCCTTGTCTCGTTGGCCTAGATGTGGTGTCACAAGCCCATTCCAAAGTGGAAGGGTCCTGATCCCTTCAGTCCCATGTCTCTTGCTGGATGCTAAATGTTACATGGGAAAATTATGACAAGAGAAGGAGTAAAAGCAGAACAGTGATAGTGCCTGTGGAAAGGGAACATCGCCCAGGTATAAATGCCTACAGGAGACATGCCCCATGCTCTGCAGCAGCATCCCGAGAGCAGAGGGAAGCGATAAGCTGCTTTTTAATGACAAATGTCATTAGAGCTGATGTGAAACACAAGATCAGGTGAGTGATGGCTGAACTTGTATTATCTTTAAGCATGCCAGCTCTCTAAGACTGTTTATTCTGCTTTTCACTCCAAGTGCTAGGTGAGCACCACAGTGACACCTTGCTATCTGGAGCTTGCAACACTCCAGGTATCCCCTGGGTACCTGGAAACCTACTGGGAAAGGAGCAGAGCCAGGGTGAGCCTCAGGATACAGAAACAGCACCAAAAGCCCCAGTTAGGAGCTCAGAATGAGCAAAGGAGTGTGGCTGCATCACTGCTTCACAGAGAAGCTCTGCCTGGTCTCTCACTTTCCTAAATTAACCCCCTTGGTGGAGCTGGAAGAGGACCTCTACCTGGCCTGGTCGGTCCCTGGTCCCCTGCTGCCAGCCTGCATTAAGGGTTTGGGAAACCTTTGAGAGCCCCTTGGCATCCCAGCAAGGTATGATGGGCAGGGTGGCCACTTTTCCACCACCTGAGCATTGAGACCTAATTCATGTTGAGGGCAAACATATTGAGCCGGTGGAGAGCGCCTGTTGGCGAGGTGCAATGAAGGGAGGGAACGTAATGCAATTGCTTCATTTGAAACAATTAGAGCGGAGCAAAACCATGTCTTTATAAACGGACTCAATATTGGTAAGTGATGCACGGCTGCTTTTTGTCAGTGCAGAGTCAAAAAGCAATTTTCCCGCGCGTCAGGGGCAGCGCAGAGGTCTAACTTGTTTGCGTTACAGACCGTGGTGGGAATTTTTGGTCTGCATTGGAATGAGCTGCTCCGTTTCCCAGTGAATTTAGAAACAGGCTGCGGGCAGGAGGAGGGGGCAGTGGGCAGCTTCCAGCAATTGCCAGGCTCTTGATGGCACTTGACATGCTTCAAGTCACAGCAATCCTGCCTTGGCAGCATTTGTGCCATCGGGTTTTGGACTGCCCTGTCCTCCTAGGGCATCATCTGGCCTGGAAACTGCTGCCAGGGAAGGATGCAAGGAGACATGGGTGCCCGCTGGGGTGCAGTGTGGGATGCTGAGGGACATCATTGCATGTTATTTAAGTCAGCTTATGGGAGAAAGATTGTAAGGAAAGCTGGAGGTCATTCCCATTAATCCAGCCTCAGGATCCAGGCTAGGAGATGACAGTGTGATGTATTCAATCTGCAGATCAGGAGATAGCAGCAAGAAAAAAATGTCATGAAAGTGCTGCCGTTTATTCTGGCACTTAAAGATGGGGTCAAGGAAATTGATACCCAGATGAAGCCTTTTGCATGTTAAAAAATGTGTCAGAGAGGAGTCAGGAGTCAGAGAGTATATAAGCTGTTGCCACAGTAGCTCCTGATAGCCCAAGATCTTTCTATACCTGTAGAGAAGAGAATAATAATAGTAAGAAAAAGAAACAAGATAATTAATGTTCTAAAATGGACTGCAAGGCGAATCCTGTCATTTGTGTGGGAAGTGTGGGGATGGTTTGTACTCAGCAAGGTCACCACTGCTTCCCTCTGCCCACACCTCCCAAAAGTGCAGCTGGCACAGTGCCAGGCATGGTGATGTGAGCTGTGCCCCTGCATTCATACTGGGGAGCAGACATGTAATGGAGACCTGGCCTTGGGGACCTGTAGCTGCCATGCTCAGTGGGCTTGTTTGGTGAGGCTGAGCCAAGGGGTGGTGGCTGCCCTTTCACAAGTACTGGCAGAGTTATTTTGCAAGGGATGTTCATGTTTGCAGTAGACGGAGGGCTGAGGTAAGGAGCTCATCTGCACAAATTGCCCAGACATGAGCTTCTCCATGGTGAAAACAAGAGATGAATGTCTGGTGAGCATCAGTTGTGAAGGAGGGAGGTGATTGCACAGCCAGATTGTTAGCTGGAAATGAGAATGGGAAGCAAAGCCTTTCCTTTTCTGGGGCCTTTTCTGTGCAGGCTGAGTGCTGTGGGTGTCCTGCATGGGACAGCAGCTTTGCCCAGTGGTGCCGGTGCCTCTGTGGCATGGCACAGCTTGTCTCGGCTTGGCTGGCTGCCAATGTTTCCCCCAGCTTGGTGGCTGCACCGTGCCAGGCGAGTTTGGAGCTGATTTGGGCCGGGGACCAGCACCCCTGTTCACCAGCCATGTCCATGCCAGCACATGCACAAAGCGATGTGGGTCTGGAGCTGAGCTCAGAGTAGCCCATGGATGCCCAGGTAGTTACACTGTCCTCACAGCTGGTGGGCAGAGCAGGGCATGGTGCGAGGCACTGGGGAGAGGTTTGACGTCTCTGGGAGAGCAGCATCCTGTCCTATTTAGCCAGCCTTTCTTGCTTTCATCCCAGAGCACCTACACTGACAGCCCTGGTTTAAAAGTCACAAGCTGTGAGATTAATTGGGCTGCCAGTTCTTTTTCCAGCAAATGAACTATCCAGGGAGTCTTTTCCAAGGTCCTATATCCAATGGGCAGAAATGTCATTTCAATATTTGGGAAGAAATATAGACAGGAGCTTTGTGTAATAGAATTTATATCTTACTCGCTGTTTTAAAGCTGAAGGTAATTGGAGCAAGTCCTAATGGCCAAGGAGGCAATGTGTTTGATTGATTTGAATTACTCCATAGCTGTAGGGTGAGCTGAACCCTAATTGATGCACAAGTTTTCCTGTGGGATGGGGGAAAGAGTGAGACCTCCTACCTAGAAGGAGAAGTGGCTCTTTGGTGTCTAATATACTTTAAATTCAGGTCAAAAGTCTCTTGCCTCTGGGGGCTAAACATACCAATGAACCCATCCTTTAAGCTTTCATGACCCTGCCGCTGTTTGCCCCGTAATGTGCTCACTGCTTGCCCAGGACCTCAGCAACATTTGTGGGATGAATGGCTTGGTGGGATTCTGTGTGGAAAGTGGGGCACAGACTCCCCTCCCTTCCCTTCACTGCTGCAGCAGCTTCCTGCCTTCAGCAGGACCTGAGCCCAGCAAGTCAGCACAGCTCATCACATTCACTCTGTTAATATCTGACTCGAAATTAAGCTTTATTAGCCTAAATGCAGTTGCATTTTCAACAGCCCACTAACCTTTTCCTCTTGAATCTTTGCTTATTTCTTAAAAATCCACTTTTGGTATAAGACTGTCAGATTTAATCCTTTTTAAATATCCTCTTCCCTGGTGAGGCAGCAAGATTTCCCAGGCAGCCCTGAAACTCACAGATAAGATTTTACTGGAATAAGACATCCAGATGAAATGAAGTCTCTATTTAAAGCAGCCTTTGGGGGGGTATCCCACTTTGTCCATGTTTGTCTATAACTTTGAAGCATCTGTTTTCTCACAGGGCAGCTCATTTAAACTTGGCTTGACAAAAATAAAAGCTCTTTCTGCTTTATCTGAAAGTCCTGAACTCTGGTCATAAGGTGGGCTGTGAAGCTAGTGGGTTTCTGGCAGCCATCTGTCCCTGTGGGGAGGCTTCTTGACTGTCACACAGCTCCAAAGGGTTCTGCTGGGATCTCCTGGGCTTTTCCTTGATGATGAAGACCACAAGGAGACAGAGGAAGGGACTTGCAGCTCAGTTGTACCAGCAGCCTCCATTGGTGAATGAACCCATGCTGGTCGCCATCATCTTCCTCCCCAGCCCCATCAGGTGAGCCACACTGGTCCTCCTTTTTTTATCACCATGCTACACATCCTGTTATTATTAAGGGCTGGAGAACATGTCCATGCCTAGCTCCAGGGTAGATAATTGCTGTGAGCATCCACGAGCCTGTTGGAGGGAGTGCACACAGTGTGATGGAACAGCTAGGTGAAGTCACTGGCACAAGTGCCAAAAGGGGAGCAGTCTGGTCAGGCTATGCTGGGCTGCATGAATTAGAGAGAGCAGAGCACCATACACCGACGGGCTTTTCCCTCTCCCCTCTGTTCACCCTGCAGAGTGGCTCTGACTGTCGTCTGGGGCCAGGATGCGGCTGCAGTGGCAGGGAGGGGGCCAGGCCCATTCAGCAGCAAAAATGAGGCAGAAGCAGCCAGCCCCAAGTGACTCTTTGTGGTCAGTGAAGCTGCGAGCTGGGGGTTATTTTCCAAGGGAGGATAGGTTCGCTATTGTGTGAGGTTTTAATTTTTTTAAAAAACAATTAATTTTATGGCCAGCTGAGTAATTACCTGCTTCCGGTTCTCTAAAAATAGCCATAAACACAGTGCTAAACAAGCAGTGAGCAGGCACATGGAAGCATGCCTATATTTCAGGGATGGCATCGCCATTTAGAGATAAAATCCCTGGTTACATTAAAGGCTTAATGGTTGCAATTAAACTTCCTGCAGGAATTATTTCCTTCCAGAGCTTTACCTGGCAGCAAACTCTGTGGTGCCAGCATTTCCGTAGCAGTAAGGAGGTGCAAAAGCAAAGCCAGAGGTGCAACCTCCTGTCTCCTGGCCAGATGACAGGATTAAACAAAGACCCTTTGCAGGTATTTCAGCAGGCATCTCTGATGTGTCTCAGGGCTCGCTCAGATACCTTTCTCTACAGAAATGGTGTGAGGCAGGTGTGAGAGAAACCAGTGGGTAGGTGACAGGGCGGCGCTCATCCCAGGAAAAAATCACCTGCTTTCAGCAGAGCTTAAGAAAACTGCACAATTAAAATGAGCACGCAGTTCAGCTCAGAAGCAGGGAGAACGTGCCCAGTAGTCACTGGGCTGGCAGCCAGGCATCTGCTCTCAGTGCTTTACAGGCACAACTCACCCCATACAGCTGCCCAACCAAACTGTTGGGTGAGGAGGGTCCATCCTGTCCCCCATGGGATCCCACCCCTATATGCAGAGGTAGGAAGTGGTGGGCAGCATTGCAGGGCTGTGCCCTGCCTGTGTTTTCCCAGGCGTCAGGCCTTCAAAGGCAAGGGCATTTTGCAGCCTGCATTTCTGGAGTGAAGAACAGCCATGCCTGGGGCAATGGAGACCTCCCAGGAGCAGCTCCTTTAACTCAGCCTGTGAAGTGAGTGTTTTATCCCAATTAGTCCTCATCTCCAGAGACACAAAGACAAGAAATAGTCTCTTCAGAACTATTGATGTGATCCATCAAGGTTTATTTAACAAACCACATTCACCCACAGAGATGAAAGATTCTGGGGTGCTGCACAGGGAGCTGCAGCAAGGCTCCAAAGCACCCCATGCCCCCACAGAACAAAGTCCTAGCAAGCAGGAGGTTGCTGTTTTGACTCTTATTTCATCCTCCCCTTGGCAAGTTAGCAATGCCCCGTTCAATATATGATGTACTTTGCCTTCAGACATGATGGCAGATGAGGGATGCCCAGCCCAAGGGTGAAGCCAGCCTCAGGCATCCATGCTGGTTCTGCTACTTGCTCTTGCAGGTTGCATCTTCTTTCCACATAGAGCTGCTCTGATGAGTTTGGAGACATTCAGGATGTGTTTGCACCATTGCTTTGGTTTGCCCTGTCCTGGGCCAAGGTTTGGCTCAGACTATGCCATGGTGTTCAGCTCCTCAGGTACAGCCACATGACCAGGGTCTAGGGGATACAGGACATGTTTCAGTGGTGTAGCAAGATCTTGGCTTCAGCCACCTCTGCAGCATGAAGATGAACCAGCAGGGTGAAAAAGCCAAGCAGCTGCATTACTCTCCCCCCAACCCCCCTGAAGTAAACCCAACTGTCTGTATTCAATTGGAAGAAAAAAAGAAAAAAAAAACAAACCCAAAACACTAAAACCAAAAGAATTCAACTAGTTAGGCAAGAGCAAACCTCTTCTTGGCCTCACTGCCAGACCCCACAGGTCCTGTGGGGCAGTCATTGAGAGTTGGTACTCAGCTAGGTGGGCACAAGCATGTCCTGGGGAAACAGGAGAGCTGGTGAATCACAGATTGACCAGGTGGGTTCGGGAAGAGCAACACAGCAAAACCAGCAAAAGCCATATTTCTGCTCACTTTTAAAAACAGTGCTGCTGACAGTGAACTCGTCTGTAAAGCACTTTGCTGTCCACAGATGAGAATTGCTAGATGAAAGCTCTGTATATTATTTCTGCGTCAAGCACAACTGTTATCATTTAAAGTGATCTTTAGTGCCCGCTTTTGACATCTTCTTTTCAACCTCACAGACTTATTTTCATTGGCCTGAAGAGTAAATCTGGCCATTTCCGAGCCTAAACAATTTTCTGGTAGAAATTGCAGCAAGGTCAAAATTAAGGCTAATACGATATTGTTTGCAACCGTTACACGGAAATAGTGTTCAGATGAAAACAAACATAACAATGGCCTAAGAAAACAGCCAGAAAGTTACAGCACCAATCTGCTATATTTTTTCATTACAACAGCAGTCCTCCCTTTTGGCTGGCCATAAACTTAGAAGTCTTTAAAAACAGGAAGCAAGAACAAATAATAATAATAAAAAAGGATCAATAAAACCAAGGGAATGGAAAGCAGTGAGACCAGGCTCATATGTAGATTAATGTCCATCTCTCGATAATTACACCTTCACCACTGTGGCACTGGCAGGGTTCAGGAAAAGAAATGCCACTCATTAACTCCCTGCTGCTCTCCTTGGGATCAAAATGGAAAAATTTAAACCAAAGGTAAAGTGTGATCAAGTTGTTTTGATCCAACAGCAGAACATGCAAACCAAGAGGTGATTCTGCTCTGCTATTAGGAGGTGATGTCCTCAGGCGTGCTGACAGCTCTGCAAACTGCACTCTGTCTAGGCAGCAGATCTGCTTTTTGATGTTTAGATGAACCTGAAAAGCGTGGCAGAGGGTGTCTGTGGTGCTTTCTTTCAGAAAGCTTCCATGGGGGAAAGGGCAGTAAAATACTGAGCAGTTACTTACCAGAACAGTGGCCTCAGATTAGCAAAAGTGTCTGGAGAAGGGTGGGTGAACAGTGATGCTTCTGAAACAGCCCTTCTGCAGCAGGTCCTGCCACTCCAGGGAGGGACACTGCCACCCAGCTCCTCCAGCTCAGCTGCTCCAGCTGGCTTTTCCCTGAGGAGACATTGTTCATTGCACCCATTGTTACCAGGCTGTGTTAGTCCTGCTTCAAAGGTAAAAGAAGACTTTCAGAAGTTGAGCTCAGGTCCAGCAAGTCAATATGAAGGCCATGCCTGGTGCCTAAGAGCTGGCATGCTGAGGCTGTTGTGGTTGTCTTAGCTCTCAGCTGGACACACTGCTTTTGGCCACTTCTCATCCAGTCTGCGGGCACTGGGGAGCTGTAGGCGCGCAGCTGCTCTTACCACTACAATGGGAGATCAGCTCTGCAAAAGACATGGGGAAGCGGGGGGCAGGAGCCGGGTGGCATCCCTGTTTAGGCACAATCTCCATCACTAGCCATTCCTGGATGGCATTTGCAAAGTGGCTCTGGTATGTTTCAGCCACTACCTTTGGGGCAGGAATCACCCAGGTAATGCTGCAGGCTCTGGAGAGACAGCTGAGTAGGTCAGCCAGTTTTAAAATATGCCTCTTTAGTGCAGATAGGAGAGAGCATCCATCATCTTCAGCAGGTCTAAACGCACACCCTCCTTTCAGTCACCCCTGCCTGCCCCTTCTGAACTGTGAGCCTTTCCTGCCCACAGGAGGATCTGCTTTCTCTTTTACAACTGTGTTTAAAGTCTGCTCCTTGGACCAATGGCATCTATACCTACACTGAAAATTTTCTTATTACTTTGCTTTTCCTGTACTTCTCATATAATCTTCGCAGACACCATTCCCTTCTTTGTTTTCCATCTATTGTTTTCTTATTGTTAATGTCTGTCAGGCTAAACTTCTGACTAAATTGTTTCTTCTGCTGTGTCTTAAACACTTCTTAAAACACATTTTAACTCTCTGTTCACAATCATTTAATTACTGGGTTTTTTCCACCCAGTCAGTTTTGCTGGTAATTTCCTCTGATTTATATTAGCCTTTTGAAATATCCAGTAGCTGTGTTACTGGCTGGGGCTGCCCTCTGTTTGCGTCCACTATAAGAAGATTGTTGCCACTACTCCCTAAGCAATTACCACTTCTTTAGTAATTAAATCATTGCAGCAATACAGTATCTTCTTAACAGTTTCTATATCAAAAAATGTCCATCTGAATCTCTGGAAATGCTCCTGACACACTCTCCCTGGTCCCCCACATCTCTTGTGGAGGTTTCCCCACAGCATCCCCTCCTGCAGTAGGGATGTTGCCAGGACCTGGCACCAATCTCTGTTTTAACTTAGAAGGCTTTTTTTTCTTCTTCTTCTTTTTATTAAAAAAAAAATCCTAAATTGCCTGATGATGCCACATGAATGAATGATCAAAAGGCTTCTATTACAACACCTTTTTCCCAAGGTTAGCCCTTGACACTGATCTCATGCCAGTTGCACCATTTTTGTGACTTAAGCTAGTAATGCAGCAGGGGCAGGAAATATTTCCCAGCTGCTGCATAATTGTCCTACAGCTATAAAACAAGTGGCATATTTGGCCTGTTTACCCAACACAGGCTCCTGCACTGATACTGCACAGAACAGCTGCTAACTACTTGTGCTGCAAGAGGAGTAATTTGTAGCTCAGGGATTTACTGACATTTTTTTCTTGATAAATCATCTCCTTCATACCCAAGGTGGTAGAACTTGGTGTCTTTCTGACAAGAAAAAAATTGCTTTTTTGTCTTTTGTTTTTCCAATGGCATTTTACAAATCTTGTTCTTCTGTTGTATCTTCAGCACAGACTTCAGCTGTGCCGACCTGCTTCTCAGAGCTGAGGACAGAAAACCTGGTCCCTTCAGACTAGTTTTCCCTGCCAACATGCCCAGACCCCTTCAAGGCTGGGGATGGGGTGCAGTACCCAAGTTACCTTGTTTTTTTACAGCATTTCTTCTCCTCTCGTGGTGGCTGCCCTGGCTGGATCCACCAGCTCACATGGAAACCCACGGCAGCATCGTAGCCTGGCTGTGAGGCTGGGGTTCTCCTTCATCCCACCTGCAGCACCTCGAGAGGTGAAGTAAAACCTCACTGTTCTTACTGTTTTGGACAAACACTTTGGCAGAGGGACCCCCAGTTCCAGCCTTTCTCCCTCTATAGCTGGAGAGGCCTCAGCTGTTCCTGGGGATGCTCCCGTAATGTGTAACGAGCTGAGCCTGGCTCCAGCCTCTGCAGCCCTTCTGTGCTCCTTCCCTGCCAAAAAAAAAAAAAAGTTACACACAAAAACAGCTTTGCAGAAATAAATAAACAAAACAAAGGCTGTTTTGCCTTTCTGTCCCAATTCCAAGCAACCTTTAGTGCCAAAACCAATATTAAAACTGTATTTTTGTCCCGAGAAAGGCTTTCTGACATGCCCTGGTACCAGTCCTGGTCCAGATGGTTTTAGCCCCAACCCTTTGCTGTGGTTCCCCTCATCCTGTCACCTGTACATGTCCTGTGGAGGTCTCACAGGGCCCAGCACAGGGGAGCAGCTTTGCCACCCTGTGAGGGTGCAGGGAGGTTACTGACGCTTCTCCCTGCACTGTGATGGCTGGGAGGATTCTGTCGTATTTTACACACATCTCAGTCTGTATTTGCTGGATTTTGTGCTATGTATTTTCATTACTGGAAAGATCTGAGGGCTAAGGATACTTAAACTGTAATAAATACATAAATTGTTGCTGAAGACTGCTGAACACCATGATGGAGGCCTGGGGAAGACACAATTACCTTACAGTGTAATTGAAGCCCTTGGAGAGGTCACTTTATTTCCATAGCCCTTAATTTTTTATGAAGAATGGTTCCTAATATGTGCCTGACAAAGCTGTTCATATAGTGTTGCTAAGTGAGAATATGAGAAAAGGGAGGGAATAGGATTACTGTGCTGCAGAGAGCAACACACCATCTTTCATGGGCCTGCTGTTGATGCTGCCTGTGCCAAGCCCACACTGGGGCTCAAATAGGTGAGGGGCTGGCTGGCTATGGGGAGCTAGGGCCCCCCAACCATGCAAAAGGCTGCTGGCAGCATGACTGCACCTTCTGCACCCAACTTCAGGGACCTTAAATAAAATCCTTCTGGTTGGACAACACCTTTAAGATTATTGAGTCCAACCATTACTCTTCCCTCTCGGCCTGTCAGGGTCAGAAGGAGGAGTGCATGGACCCTCTGCATGGGGCAGGTGCCCCTGAGGACACCAGTGGGTGTCCTGGGTGGCTGTGGGTCAGCTGCCAGGTGGCAGTGGGGAGGTAGCCAGCCAGAGCCAGCTCCCAGTGGTGGCAGCATATGCTTTGCCCAAACAGTCCTTTGAAATCTTCCAAACAACTAATTAGTACAACCTGGAACATGTTGGTTGCTAATTTGTGAATGAAGAGAAGGAAGAGGAAAAGCAAGCGAGTTCAGGGGGAGAGCATATGCCCCGTGCTCACAGACAAATGCTGTACTGTCCCACAGGGCCAAGTGTTGGGACCTTTCACTTTGGTTGGGGAAAAGCTTCTGGCAGAGGCTTGCAGCTCTGGTAGGTGGGCAGGGAGCCCCACCACTGCTTGTGCCCTGAGTGGGGGGGTAATGCTTTGGGGGCTCCCATGCTCAGCATGGGGTGGGTCAGAGGAAACCTCTTGCCTTGCAAATGCAGAAGCTGCTTTTGCAGTACTGCTTTATCTGCTGCATTAACTCTTTGCAACAAAGTTATTTAGCTTTGAAATAGAGCTGGGTGTCTGGATGGAGGGGACTGACAGCTCAATTTTTCAGAAATTCATTGTCCCCAAGTAATTATATGACCTGCTTTGGTTTCAGGCTTTTATCTTTGCCTGCTGCTTGTTTTGCTTTAACTCTCTGTCTAGGAGCTCTGGCTCACAGGGTACCACATAATTTGGTTCTGTATATTCATTAGCACTTTCTGATATCACGGGAAAACTTTTTTTGTATAAAAGTGGCTATTCATTTTCCTGCAATAAGTGTAAAAGACAATCCCTTTTACCCATAAAACCAGCAGTTTATTTCATCACCCAATGTCTCCATGGGAAGCAATAGCATCATTGCTAGGCCAGCTGCCTAGCATGCTTAGGAAGTACTGTCTTGCAAAGAGAAAGCAAAGTCCTGAATGGGTACCCTTCTATCCTTGTGCAAAGGGGACCACTGTTGTAGGCTGTGAGAGCACCCTGGGGATGCACCAGCCCCAGTCCTTGGGGACCCAGGTGACCCCAGGCCCAGCACTGCAGGAGCAGCGTTGTGGTAGGACATGGAAGTGCAGGAGTTGAGTTCTTAAACCGGTGTGAAAGGACATTTTGTTTGTTCTTCCTCTCCTCAGCCTGAATAAACACAGGACGGTGTGTCTTCAGGCTTTTCTTCACACTGTCTGTCATCTTCCCCACCATTACAAGCACTTTCCATTTTATCCCAGCTAATAAATGACAGACTCTATTATTGGGCTCATTACCGAGGCAACTGGCTGATATTATCCTGCATGGACGAGCTCCAGCCTCCTCGACAGGCAGCACCATGGATGCTGCCGGCACGGAGTGCTGGGGGCTCTCAGGATGTGGGCAGCCTCTCTGCTCCCCACCCATAATTAGACATTCGGAGAGGGTTCATATCAGAGGATGTAATTCCATTCCCACACATTCCCTGGAGAAATGAAAGTTAAACAATGAAAAGATTGATTTTCCAATGAATGCCAGTTTGTTTTCTAACCGGAATATCAAATTATAGAGGGCTGGGAGGAGGGAAGCATGGCACGGTGCAAGAGGGGACTTGTTTTAAATGGGCAAACAATTAATTCCTGGATTCATTACAACAATTGTAAGCGAGGGTACCTGAAACAGTAAATGCATTTAATTTGGAGCCTAGCATTTCCCCCGATGAGATCGAGAGCTTCAATATGCTCTTGCCATCGATGAAGCTTCCCTTTCCCTGCAAAATTGAATTACCTCTTCATTACTTCAGGAAATTGATTGGAGGCTGATGTGAGGCTGGAAACTTTACAGCATGCTCCCCACATCACCTACCCAACTCTGCTCCAAGGGCTGTTGAAATGGGACTGGAGGGGAACTCTCAGGTCCTCAGCTCATCTCCCTGTCTGTGAGGGAGAAGTGTATCCTCGCTCCCCTGAGTGTCTGTGGCAGCTCTGCAGGGATGGAGACCCTGGCCAGCCCCAGCCTGGGGCTTCTGGCCAGGCAGCAGCATGATGCCTCTTGAGCTTGCCTTGATGTGGCAGTGAGCAGTCAGAGTGCATAGGATGGGGTTAACAGCAGCAGTGGAAGTACAGGACAAGAGCCCTACATGGGTGATACCCTGCAAGTAGGCATGGAGAGGGTGGTTGTGCCCATCCTGATGCAGCTCTCTGCTCTATCAGAGCAGCTAAGTGCCTCCTGATGCAGCTCCTGAGGGCTCCAGCCACTTGCATCACTGCTTGGGAGAAGCATCAAGGTTGTGGGCCTGGGAGAAATCAGCAGGATGGGTGTGCAGAAATAAATCCATCCAGACAAACCAAATTGACTTTCCAGCTAATTACCTAATGACTCACGGAGTGAAGCACACCAGATGTAACACCATGGTCACCAGGAGGGCCTCTCCTGAGTCCTTGCACATCCCAGGCATGGCAAGAATGTGGGAGGTTTGGACCTGGCTGATGAGACAGGCTCAGAGGGCGATGCTGAGCAGAGATGCTGCCATCACTCTGGCTGGAAGAGCCACTCCAGACACCTAATGCAGCTGATGGCTGGTAAGGATCCAGCTGCCAAGGACTGCTGTCCATGAGTGAGAAACCAGGTCCTGCACCCAGAGCAGCCAGCACCCCGAGGGAACACACTGTCCCCCTGGCACCAGTCAGCAGGGATGGATTTCATCTCGGCAAGGGTAAGAAGAGCAGGGGCCCTGGGCCCTGCTGCTGATTAATGGGTTTCTGTGATGGTCAAGTGCATGAGACTGCTGTATCCTTCCTACAAAGCCCTGGCACTGCCTCCAGTGCTCTTAAAGTGCTTTCCCTGAAAAGTCAGCTCCAGACAGAGCTGTCAGCAGTGCTGATGCGATAACAGATTTTGTTGGCAGTGCTGGTAAACAAGTGCCTTGGAAACCTCATCTGAAAATACAGTTGTGGCTGTCTCCTGCTCTCCGAAGGAGAATGGAGCATCCCCTCTAACCAGGCACTTTTTCCAGAAGTCCCCAGATAGCTCATTCTGCTGGTGCAAATGTAGCAGTGACGTACGTACTCTGTATGGGGCCTGTGGCTTGGAGCCTTCCCCCAGGTCCTCTCGCACTCTCCAGCAGGCACCAGTATGCAAGGCAGACCTGAGCCGAGCTTGACCTGCTCATGTCTTTATAAGACAGATGATCCATTTTATGGGCTGCCATAAAAGCACAAGGAAATACATACAAATTGGGCAAAACTGCCATTTCTTTGGAACGATCCTTTCTTCTCTCAGCAACAGGGACCTGTGTGGAGCCCGTTAACAGTGCTCCTCTGAGACCCAGTGATGCTGGAGAAGCTGTCAAAGCACACAGCCCCCTGGGGAGCCGCCTGGAATGGTCCCAGCGTGGTGGCTCTCCCAGCACATGCAGCCCCCTGGGCCTGAGGGAGCCTTGTGGGCAGTCTTGGGGCTCCACAGGAGTACTTGGGCACCGCAAGACCCTTTGGACAAGGTTTGGTTCCCTTCTGCAGACTGACCCACTGTCTTCCAGGCTTCCTCCTGTAAAAATAAATGTTAGCTGTATACAGTAAGAGGAAAGAAGCACAGTGATATGGAGGGTTTGACATTGCCTGGGGTTTGGGGAAAGGAAATTTGCAAAATTGTTTATTTTGCCACAAAGCAAATGATAAAATTGCCCCTGAAGTGCTTGCCCTAGTTTCCCCCTGGTTTTTCTTTTATTTTCCAACCCCCCAGACATGTTGAAAACCTCAAATCTGAGACCAGCAAGAGATGATTCAGCAAGAATATTACAGTACCTTTTAGGTATGAAATTAACGGTGTGTAATTAGATTGGCAATAATGAGAAGTTATTTAATAATTCATTTCTTCTTATGAATTATTTGGTGTGTGCTTAACTTCAGGGTTGATGTGTTATTTAGCAGAGAACATCTCTGGAGCCCTCTTGGGGCATCCTCTGGGTGCTGCTTGTGCTGCACCCCACTCCACACCAGCTCCCTGAGGGCCAAAGGGGCAGCACTGGGGAGTTCTGAGCTATCCCCAAATGTAAATCCTTTAAAACAGAAAATCTCATTGCAGACAACATCAGAGCCACAAGGGACTTCTGCTTCTGTAGAGGGAGGAGAGACCTGTCATCTGCATGTCTGTGTTTATGGTTTGAGCCTCCATTTGCTTTTGTTAACTCTAGGTTACTAAATTTACAAGGGAGGAAGTAAATCAGCCTTGGCCCTTCACAGCACCACAAGACATTATCTGCAGGTTGGGTTCATCTCACAGAGAGTCTGAGCTCAGCCCTCAGAAGGAATGAGTTTTGACTGGAGCCATCTCTCCTGCCAAGCTAAAACCCCAGGGGAAATCTGGTCCTAGAGCCTGCTGGGCACTGTCACTGCCTGCTGATGGCAGCCATCACCCTGCCCAACCCCGCGAGGTGCCTCAAGCTCTACCAGGCACCAGAATCACCTGGGCTTTCTAAGCCTCTTGGCCCTATTCCTTTTGACACTGGCTTCCTGGTGAGATGCTGAGATTAGCAGGACCATCTCTGATTGCATTTCTCACTGTGGTGCTCTGTCTGCTTAGAAAGCCATGTCAAGGCTCATATTCTCTGAAGCAGAGTAGGTTCTCCTGTGGGGCTCAAGCACACTGTTAAAATTATCACCAATTACCAAATCAGCAACACCAGATATATTTCTATGGCAGGGTCTGGCTGACCATGTTCACTCCCTACCCCAATCAGAAAGTTGGCTCAAAATATTTTTGGGGGATGCCACAGGCAGTCACTGCTTTGTAAAATTCAGGGTGTTGTCACCTTGGGATGGTTTGAGACACTGAGACGTCAAAGGTAAGTCACCAACACACACTGATGGCCATCTGAATGTGGGTTTTACTCTATCAGCATCACCATCCCCATCATGATTCCTGCTTCACTTCTAATCAGTGCTTATCTACTTGGAGAGTTGTACCTTCCTACTGAGTGTAGCTGTAGCTTTTGGGGGATATTTATGATGCTTGTTGGCTGTTTTCCCTCTCCCTCCTCCCTGGCCCTGGCTTCATGTTCATTTCTCCCCACTGCTCTCCGTGGTGAGGGAAGGACAATGTGCCAGGAGTGCGTGCTACTTGCACACACCTTAAGCCATTTGGTTGCAACATGGCTCATCCTAAGTCAGCCCATGAAAACCTCAGTGTCTTCAGCCCCCATCTCTTAACCCAGCCCCTCCAGGACCTGGCTGCAGCTCCACAGAGGTATTCATGGTGGCCAGAGCACTTTCCATCTTCACATCCCTCCCTTCTGCCTGCATTATCTGACTGTGGGTTTTCAACAGACAATCCTGTGCTTAAATCCCATGTACTGAGGACTGACTCTGCCAAGCTGCTTCCAGACATGTCCATCCTGCAGGACACCCCTTCCCTGGCCTTTGCTGCTGATGAAGTAGCAATGGAGCATGTCCATCACAGTGGTATCTGTCTGAAGATCCAGCCTGGCAGGAGCACAATGCTTCAATCACAAAGAACTTTAATAGCTTTTATTTTGCCCATGTACATATTCTTGAGAGAAACCCCTATGGTTTTTCATTGTGTAAGTCTGTTGGCACAAAGCAATCGACACACTTCAGTCCTTGCCCTGCCTGGAGGGACCCCATGGAGGAGATAAGTTTGGAGCATGGAAATGCTCTTCTCACTGCTGGTGGGATGGCCAGCAGAGCACGGCATATGTGTGCTGGAAATGCACAGCTATGAAAGCTCTGTGATGTTCTGAGCAGTTTTTGAGACATGACTCACCTGCAGAGCATGCCAAAATTGGCTCAGTTTGTTTCTGGTATTCTCTTTTTCAGATGTCTCTCAATTTTTTGAGCTTTTACGGGGGGACCATTCACCTCCTGGACTTGCAAAGTTCATTGTGTTGGTCATTTATACTAGGATATCCTTATTTCTGACCAATCTATTTTCTTTTCAGGTATGTTTTAATTAAATTTATTTTCATTTCATTTTGATTTCTTTGGCTGATCATGAACAACACTGAGAATCAAGATAAACCCAAGCGAAAAAGGTCATTTGTAAAGAAATTATTTTATTTTTTCCCCTTCTTTCTCACTGGCAAAGATTCAGGCAACCACCCACAGGCTGGTTTCAGTTTGAATGTAACTGTAACCAAGTGCCAGTGAAGTGCCTCCTTCCCCTCCTTTAAGACTGCTCTTGCTGCTCTAATAGGTGTCTGTGCAATGACAAGCACGTTGTTGCCAAGGTGGGATGCTGCTTCTGGGTGAGGCATGTGGTCCCAGGTGAGCACCCTGGAGCCACAGCAGCAAACCTCAATGCTTGCCATATTTTGCTCTGTTATCTGAGCAAAAGTACCAGGGAGTAATTCTCTATATACCAAGAGAAGCATTGCTTTTCAATATTCAGAAGTACATCTTCTCTCTCTCTCTCTGAGGGAGTGCAAAGGGCAACACATCCCACAACAGCAAAGACAGTAGCTAAATCCACTCCAGGTGCAATTAGCCCTTCTCCTGTTAGCCCTTCCTCAGCACTCACTGCTGTGCTGTGCTTGTCCTGATCCCCTGTTTTCTGCTCTGCCATCCAATTTGTTCTCTTCAGGATTTCCTCCCAGCAGCATCCTTGCGACCGACTCTCCAGGCAGGTATGGCTCCTTGACAGCGTTACGTTACAGTAAGCTTTTCTAAGCTACTAAATGGAAAGCATTTTCTTTTCTCTTTTTTTTCCCCCTGCCTTCTGAAAGCCTTTTCCTGCAGCATCCCGCTGTTCCCTTCCTTGTGAATTTACATTTCAGTGGCTGTAATAAATTGCAATGGAAATATTGTTCTGTATTTCCAGGAACTGATCAGCCAGGATTGTCCGTCAGCAAAAAGCTAGGGCAGCTGCTCAGAGGAGTCAATTCAGAGGGAGGAGTGAGTGATGCTGCCCAGAGCTGGCCAGTGCCCATGCCTGCCCCTGCCTGGCCAGGAGAACGGGGCAGATGAAGGGGGAACACTGGCTCCCCTGGCCTCCAGCCTTCCCCCACTGGTAAGGACTAAAACCAGCATTTCTAAGCATTAGATATTGGGGAAAAGGCTGCCTCTCATTTTACCCAGTTTTTAGCCACTTACTTGGTGGAGCTGGTGGCAGTCCAGGCTTGGCATGCCTAGAACTCATCCCATGGAGAGCCTTTGAGCAGAGTTTGTGACAAGGGAGCTGCTAATATCAGCACCAAGCTGAAACAGTTTGGTGACTTATGTATATTGATGTCAATCATGTTTCCCCTTGGTGCTCCTCTCCCTTCAAGGAGGTGCAATAAATCACGTGCATTTTCTGAGTGCAAGCCTGTGCTGCCTGGCCTTGGAGGCAGAGGATGAAGCCTGAGAACCATGTGGGTGGGAAAGTGCAGGTACTCCTACAAACATCAAGGAAAACACTTATTTGCAGCAGGTTTAAGACAGCAAATCTAGGCACTCCTGATCTAACCTAAGGTCCCATACAGCCAAAAGGAGGCTTTAAAATGTCCTGGGGAAGAAGCAGTGATTCAGATTGCTGTGTCTAAATCCAGGCTCATGTATTATGTATTTCGCACCAGAGTTTGCACAAAATCAGAGATTGCATCCATCAACACCCTGTTCTTTGATGAGCATGGTAGCGAGGCCTGTGCACAATAGCAAAGGCTGGCAGTGGGAATGCGGGTCAGGGCAGGGCACGGCTTAAAGGCAGAAGGAGCACAGGGAGAGGAGGAGGAAGGCCTACCCTAGAGCTCTGGGCGGTCACTGCTGGGAATTCATAGCAGTCTGGACATGGTAATGCTTCCCTGGCTTAAGGTGCAGAGCTGCGTCCCTGTGACTTCTGAGTTCTTCACTCTTATATGCTCTTCCCTGCACACTTATTTATGTACACAAATAAAAGCTAGGCAGTGACCTACTGCATTATGAACAATCCCATCGTGCCCATTTTAACTGATTTACTGTGTGCTAAGTAGTTTTCAGAAGATAGGCTTAGGACTGCTTCACATTGCTCTTTTTGAGAAATACAGCACTTTCCTGGACCACAGCAAATTGTCTTCCCTCCAGCTTCCCCTTTTGCCACAGGGGGTGAATTTCAGTGTTGGGTTTTTTTCAGCTCATTATTCTAAGCATTTCCCGTTAGGTGTCTGATTAGCGTTCACAGGCTGTGCTGTGTTATAATATCTGCTTCTGACGTGGGCTGCAGCAGCCAGAGGAGAAATACATTGCATTTTAGATTGAGATAACATTTTAATCTGATCTGCACTTGGGAAAGAAAAATCTGCCAGGGAAAGTCCAGGTCCCTGAAGGCAGTATACAAGGCAGAGGTGCTGCTGGCTCCCATAAACCTTCCCTGCAGAGAGGTGACACATCCTCAAAAGAAAGCACTGGGAGGTCTTCCTTCATGGCCATTTTTCAAGCTATCTTTAAGCCTGTGATAAGCCCCATGAGCAGGCTCTGTGCCATGAAAGAAAAGAGAAACTGAAGCTTTCCCTGGCTTTGCGAAGAGCTTGATGCTTAATGTAGAGAAACCTCTCAGCAAACACTGCAAGGAGGAGCAGCAGAAGAAGGTTGTCCTCGAGAGGAAAGCCAGACCATAGTCTGGAAGACTGTGCTTCAAAACAAGGCAAGGGTCCTGACCTTGTCTGGCCGGGCAAGGTGAGAAGGAGTCATCCTCGCCCCCCTGCATGTCACATGAACACCTCACTCTGCTTGTCTTCAGCATTACCATACCATGACAGCATTGAAACCCTCAAAGTCAGATTAAATTTTAAGACAAGGTTAGCCAAGAGCAATGAAAAGATCTCTTCATGTTTATAGTGAAAAGATTTTAAGCCTACTCTTTTTTTTTTTTTTTTTTTTTCCCCATACTAGCTGCAGTTATAAAGAAAATCTAAACCAAAAAAAAATAGCAAGCAAAATTTCTGATTAATCATTTCCTATGTTTGAAGAAGAAACTCTTTGGTTCTGAGTTCTTCTGAAAACAGAGTCCTCCCATGCTGGGCAAACAGAGTTACCCAGCAACAAGGCAGGGAAAAATAAAGGCAACGGGAGGTGAGGGGGAGAGGAGCAGAGCCTGTTTTCTCCCCAGTGTTATTGGCAGACTCTGTGTGCAGATGCAAGGGGAGGTGGCCTGAACTGCTACATCTCCTGGGCCATCAGCTGCCACCTGGCTGGCCACTGTCCTCCTCCCTAACACTTTGTTCGGAGGCTGGTGTGTAAGGAGCCTGCTCCTTGGAAAGGCATGGGGACAGTCACTGGCTATCCATGAATTCTCCTTGCTCCACGGAAAGGCACCTTCTCTGAGACACCCAGAACTGGGCATTGATCTGGCCCCCCTGGGAATCCTTTACTTGTTCCAGCCAGCTTAGAAAGAAGTTCTACCTCTAGCTACACCCTGGGTCTTTAAGGAGTCATTGAAATCTGGCTTTGAAATGCTACATGATGGAACAGAACAGCTTGCCTGGAGTTGTGGTGGAGTGTCTGAGGGTCAGTTACACTCCCTGCATAAAAACATTAGGGCATCCTGTCCTTAATCTTTTTTATGGCTTTGCCTGCTAGATTTAAAAGCCCTGTATATAAACAAGCCCTTAAATAAATAGACCTGGAAGTATAATCTCCTCACATAGATTCTTACAAAATTGTGTTCAAACCGTCTCAATCTTCAGACAAACTAAATGGATTGAGACCATTAGGTTTCTCCCTCTAAAGTGGCTTTTAGAGATGACCCTGCTCTGGGCTCTCCTGATTTTCCTACCTGTGCTTTTAGATGTGTAGGCAAGTCACTAAGTGCCAATATCAGCCCATATCTCTGCTTAGCTTTTTCCTTTATATTTGTCCAAGGATCTCATCAGTCCATTTGTGCACAGCATTAAAATCCTCATGAGCACTCATAATTCCTCTGCGTCCTGACAGTGTCTTCATCCACAACTGCACTGCACTTTGGAAGAATTACACTGTATTTGCTACCTGGCTGATCATCACAATCCTCAATCATTAATAAAAGCCTGCCTGATCAACACCCCATTGAATCACAAGTGTGATATTTTTAGAGGGATAATCCTCTAAGAGAGATTTTTGGGGCTAGTCTTGCTCACCCAAGTACCAGTTGGAAGCTCTGATCTTCTTATTCCTGACCAGGACAAAATGCTGCTTCCACACTTTGAGTGCTTTTCACATTAGAGAAGTTGTAGCCGAGGCACAGTTGGAAGAGGGGTCAGGCACATGATTTATGATATAAATACAGTTCATTGTAACTCCAGCTGGCAACTTCCTAAGCCAGGTATAACTCATCTTTCCATCTTGTGGCTGCTGGGAGCGCTATTTAAAGAGGAAGAGATTGCACCAGGAGAAAACAAATGGAGGTGTACAAGCAAAAACCTGTGAGGCACTCTGCCAGTTCAGGAGATGCAGGAGAAAGGGAACACAGAGATATAGGGCTAATGGGAAGCACTGCATTTCCTTTGGGTTTGTTCCTCGGGAAGCTTTACTCTGAATTTCTTTGTGTTACATTCATCTGTCCCCTCAATAAGCCCCCCCAGTCTGGTAGTTGCAGACAACAGTATCATCCCTCAAGCCTTCTTTTCTGAGCAGACCCAGGGCTTTTGACCTCTCTTTTGTCCTGTGTTCTGTCCACCTCAATATCTTGGTGGCATCCACTGGAGTCACTCCAGTATATCCATAGCCATACTGTGTGGTTCATTTGTCTTGTGTGTCAAGGGAAGAAATGTTTGTTTCACTTCTCTAAGCCTTGCAGCCAGGCCTGGTTTAGAGATGAAAGGCTTTCCTAAGAGCCCGCCTGCAACTGCTGCACCTTAGATATTGTTGTGCCTCCTTGTGTTTGAGCCAATATCAATATTCAGCTAAGCCTAAGGAAAGGAAAATCATTACAGTGTACCAGTTCCTCCTCTCTTTTACTTAGTGAAGAAAAGGGTCATGCTGGAAGGATTGTATTGTGTGCTTTTAGACAGAGACATCAGCTAAGTCCTTCCCAGGATGAGAACAGCCCTGACCATCCCAGGGCAGACCGCCAAACCGAGGAACTCCAGGCTCTGCGGGGACAGGGTTTACAGAGTCCCCTCGGTAAGACTCTGGTAGGGACAGGATAGCAGCAGTACGGACACACAGGCTGCTAGGTCACTAACCTGCCTGTCCCAAGATCCCTGGCCAACCACACACGGCTGCTCAGAATGCTCCAGAAATGGTCTTGGTGCAGAGCACATAGCTTTATCTCAAGTGCTCCTTCAGCAGGAAATGAAGCTACCACTGCTCTTTTTGCCAGCCACCCTGTCCCAGGCTCTGTTCCCTGCATTCATTCTCTTGCTGATCCCCCACACCTGTTTCTTTTTCCCTCTTCCTCCCAAAGGGCAGGTGTAACACCCTCCTTTTCTGTTTCCCTGCTTCCGTTCCTTGCCCTCAGCCACCTTCCTGAGGTCCATCACCTGCAGAATTCTCCTGGATAGCTGATCAGGTACTCGCCAGTGCTGACATAGTGCCTCATCTCCAACTTCTTTCAGCATCTGTACATCTCATCCTCTTCCCAGCCTGCTTAATAGCCCGAAAGGAAAATTATCAGTCCCATGGAGCAGGCTAAGCCTTTGTATGTAGGCCTGTATGCAACAAAAAAGTCATCGTTAGACTAATTCATTAAGCCATTAATGATGATAAAGCATGCAAAATACATTAAAAACCTCTTCTTAAGTGGCAAATTGATCCCGTGGTCTTTAGGGTCAGTGCAAGCTGATATGCACGGCATTAGTGCTGCTGCAGGATTTAAGAGCTCCTTCAGAGCACTGGCCAGTGCTGCCCTCTCCTCCCCACAGAGAGACACAGGAAACTCCTATCTACAGAACTGCCAGAATTGCTCCAAACTGCTCTGAAGAGCAATCTGCCCTACAAGGCATGCCTGGCCAAAGGAATTTATTTTCTCCTTTCTGCAGGTGACAGCAGTTAGATGTGACTTATGGTGCCAGGCCAGTGCAGGGAAATGCAAGCACCACCTGTGGCATGAATCCATCTGAAGGAGTGCCAAGGGTCACCAAGCAGTGTGCTGCTGGGAGTCAACTCCAATCGCCCCAGGGCAGGGACTCAGGGCAGAGGCTGAGATGCCCACAGCACGAGGAGCACCATGAGGAGCCATGAGGAGCAGGCGTGAGTGGGAGGTGGCTACGGGACGTCCACATTCCCTGGGGAGTGCCAGGCTTGGATGGAAGGCCAGCAGGTAGGAAAAAGATTTCCAGATGGCAACAGTCTGGGGGTATTGCACAGGCTGTACATTTCTCCATCCATATTTAGAGGTGTTTCTTCTGGATAAAGGCATTTGTCTTCCCCTGAGGCACTGCTGCTGTTTCACTGGACTTGAGGTGGCAGCTACTATCAAGTCCGTGAGCTTTTCTGGAGAAAGAAAATTCCCATCTTTGCAGAACTTGAAAGGCTACTTTTGGTTTTTGAATACTGCCCAGCTAAGCAGAGGCACTGAGCAAAACCTCACCTCTGTCAGCTTCTCAAATCCAGGCACATCCTGCGGCTTTACTCTTGGCGTGGCACAGGGTGTGAGGGCATGGAGGCAAGCAATGGGAGGCAAGATGAGAGTTGAGCCCCTGCTGCTTGTTCCACCCTCAGGCAATGCTGAGATCATTCCTGTAGCAGTGCACAGCATCCCTGGGAGTCATGACCCCCATTTCATGGGGGGTCACTCCCTCCTGGAGGCTCAGCCTTTGCGCATGGTGTTGACCAGCCAACATCAGCCAGCTCCAAACCCAGCCGCCAGCTCCAAACCCAGCCCCCAGCTCGCAAAGCAAGCATGATCTCCTCAGTGAGGCCTCTGCAGCTTCTCCCAGCATGAGATAAAAGTGGTTTATTGTGCAGCACTAACAATGTGATTTGCTAACACATTACCCAGGGGTGGCACAATCTGTACTGGTTAAAGGGAAATGTTAAAACTGTCACTTCGGCAGGAGACGTTCAAATGTGCTAAATGGGTCATGTCGTTAAAACAAATATTCCCAACCTAAATTTATAAAGCACTGTAAAGGGACAGATATCTGAGCTCTGCAGCATCCGGAGCCTCTCTCTAGCTGGCAGCCACAGCATCGCTCAGGTGCCAGTATGTGGCTAAGGGTCCTTTTGTGCAAGCAGGAATTCCTGTGCACCCGCAAGGGACTGGGTGGTCACAGCTGCTTACTGCAACCCAAGGGGCAGGTTGGAGGGGTCTAACAGCACCAAACAGCAGAAGGAGGAGTGGGTTTTTATGGGGTGGCACTTGGCCAGGACAGGTGGAAGGCAATCAGGAGGTGCAGCAGGGACCAAGCTGTCTGCAGGCAAGATGGAAAGCAGGGCTGCAGAGCCTTCCTCAGGGGCTGGAAATGCATGCTCATAACCTGCACACAGTGCCTGTACTCAGCACCTTAGGATTAGGGATCAGAAAGCTGCACTTAGCCCTCAGTGCACGTTACCCCTGCTAGGTGCAGAGGAGCAAGCATCTGATTTTCTCAGGCAGAAGCCCTCACAGGCAGCTGCCCACTGGTGCCAGCCAGAGGACAGCTTGGGTGCAGGGCACATTTACTGCTGATGCACCATCACCTGCCCCAAACTTTGCTTCCAGACGCGTAACCTGTGACCCTTGTAGCAATGGGGTCAGATTCCCGTCACACTCTGGGGCTAAGCCTGCTGCGGAAGATGCACCAGGGTGGCACCAGCCTGTAGACTTGGCAGGATCACAGGCCCCTCTGCCAGGCAAAGCAGCTGAAAGAGCAGAGGAAAAGCAACAGCCTGTCCTCAAGCCTGCCTCAAGCAGGGCATTGTTGCTCAGGATGGGAAGGTGGTGTTACCCAGAGGTCCTCAGCGGTGGTCAAATGACCCCACTTAGTTGCCAGTCAGCTGTGATCCTTGACATGGTAACTCCAGGAATGCAGGTGCCACCTACCCAATTCTGGGTTGATAAGCATGCCCAGGGCTGAAGTGGCACAGGGAGGAGGACATTGTGGTTTGATGCTCATCTTGCAAGGACACTGCAGCTGAGGTGTGTGGTGGCAGGGCACTGGTTGTTTCAATGCTCTGCACGTTCCAACTGTAGCCAAAAGATGCTCTGTGAGACAGGAGACATCTTTGCATCTCAAAAAAGGCCCGAAGGACTCTTCTTGCAAAAGGGAGAACTTCTTATCAACTCTGCTGGAAATATTTTGTAGGGAACTGAGCTTGCAGAAATGACCTTGTTTTCACCAAATACAGATGTGGGGAGGGGTTGTCAGTGTTTTCAAAATTTCCTTTTCTCCTGAATTGTTACACAGTGTTAGTCTGAGCTGGCCACTTCATAGGAAATAAAACATTTGAACTAGTGTCAGATGTTCGTTGGCCTGGCCCATGGTGCATCTTGCCAGGAGGAGACCAGACACCCAGCCCAGAGCTCATGTGAGCCATGGATCACCTTCTCCTCCCAGCTGCAGGGAGCCCATGGCGTGCAGAGATCTGAGCCCACATGGGCTGCTGTCTCATTCCTCAGCTCACCTGTGCTCTCACATTTAGCCCTTGCTGCCCACCCATTCAAAAAAAGTGAAGGGATCTCTTACCCCCACCCTGCCTGTGAGAGCAAATCCTGCCAGTGCTGTGACCAGAGCTTCAGCCAGGAGTGCTCAGTCATTAGGAGGGAACAGCACAGCACAGGGTGAATCCTGCCATTCCCATGCATGGGTAATGAGACGAAGGATCCCTCAGGGGTCCCTCGGTCTTCCTGCTTCACAGCCCCCTGGCATCTAAGCAAGGCACTTGTGCTTTGCCATACCCTCTGGTGCCTGCTTTGCTTAATTTAAAAAGAAAAAACCAGCTGCCTCATGTCTCAGCCTCTCTGGAGACAGCAGCTTTCAAGTGCAGGAGTGGTGTCTTCCTCTGCAGCCAGCGGGTTTGCCTAGCTAACTGCCCTGGGGATGAATGGGAAATTCTCTGGTTTTCAGCTACTTCAAGCCATGGCAGACCCCAGCAAGGTCTGTGCATTCTGACGCTAGGGAAGGAGAAACTTTAAGTGCTGGATGCCCCTGAAGCACCAAGAGATCTAGGAATATTCTTCAAGAGCTGCTGAAAGATGGCACAGCTGAATCTGTACATCTCCATCTTCTCCCTCCTTTGTTTTCCTGTATTACAGCTGTACTATCTGATCTTTCTTCCTCGGACATGCTGATAAGCACATAATGAATATGCCTCCTGCACTATGAGTAGGAGCACGGTGAAATGCACATAGCAGTTTGCAGTAACTATTTCAGGCTCTCTGAAAATCCTAGCAGCTGTCTCCAATTCAGTTACACACATTTTCCATTCTGAAACCATTAGTTGCAAAGCAAGGAGCATTATTTTTGCTAACACAGAAGGTCAGGGGATGGGGAAAAATTCTCATCTTTGATGGAACAGCAAAAAAATATATTAAACATTGCATGTACTCCAAAACTCTAAAATAATACAGTAGTGAGCCAAGGGAATATACTGCCTCTTAATATAATACAAAGCAATCAACAGCAATAGAAAAGTATCTTAAAACTAGATATTGATTTCCTGTCCACTAAGATATATCTCAGCCATTTCCCAGCCTTTCTGAAGTCACAGCCATGGGGTTAGAACCCTGCGCTCAGGCTGGCATGGGCAAGGAGAGGCCTAACTGGCAGCAGGACCCAGGATCTCCCCCATCACCTTCCAGAGAGCTTAGATCAGAGTAAAACAGAAAAAATGAGATGAGGTTTTTTTCAAAACCATCAGAAGCAGAAGTCTCATACCAACAGCAACAGCATAGAAATATTATTTTAAATTGTCATTGTCTAGCACAATCCCCAGCTGCTTTCTTATCTACGGTCCCCTTATTTCTCAGTCTGCAACAGAAGCATCACCACACACCTGCTTGTCACAGAATGCTGGAAACACTGCAAGCATCATTCCTTTGGAGAAATCTCCTTTGCAGGCACACCTGGGCAAACCCCAGGCCTGTGCGCAGGCAGCTGGCTGCAGGGCAGCAGCCAAAGTTATACAGAGATGCTCATGCGAAGGGTGGACACCGTCAGCAGTACAGCAGAGTCACAGGCAAAGCACAGGGCACGGACATCCAAGAGCAAAACCAGCCCCACTGCTCTGTATAATTGTCTGTGACAGATTTATTTTCAATTAATTGTCTGGGAACTTTTCAAAGCCAAGCAGATGCTTATTACTCACTGCACCCTGTCATGTTGAGGTCCACCATTTAAGTACCCAAGATGAGGAGGGGAATAAAGAGGTCCAGGATACAGTGATTTGTTCTGGTCTTCCTGTCCTCACCAGCACAGACCCCTGGGCTGGCATGAGCAGTAAGATGCTTTATTCAGAGGAGCTCAAAATTGCAGCTCTGCCCAAGCAGGACACAGAGCCACTCCCAAACCATTTATTACTGTCATACAGTACAAAGGAACTGTTTCTTTTGGTTACTATTTTGGGAAATCAGGAGAGGACTAAAGGACCAGCAGAAAATACAGAGACTCTTGTGTGCTGCCCACCATATTCTTATTTCTGACCAGCCACTTGTGGCTGCTCAGGGTGTCTTCTAGTAGGAGTGAGCCTTTACTGAGCCCTGGAAATACCCAGGGATGAACAGCAGATGTAGAATTCTTAGGCTGCTTTGATCTTAATCTGATTTTCCTGGGATTTGCTACCAAGGACATTCACCAAAGAAAGAACCAGGATCCACTCTGCTGCCCACCAGCTGCTCCCACCCATGGAAACACCTGCTGTTGTTGTGGAGCCCCAGACAATTCCAGAGATCTTCCTTTAGGTGGAGGGAAGGCGTAATTAACAGCATAAGGAAGGTCTTTGGTTTATCAGTCCATTGATCAGAAAAGAATTTCTAGCAGGTAATTTGTGGTTTGCCAGTGTGCTAAAAGCAGGAGGGAACAGACTTTTCCAACCGTGCCCTTTCTAGTCTTTCAAATGTTATACTGAGAGTCATTAAACATGGATAAAGATCAGCACTAGTTGGATAGGAGGACCTAGGTGCATCGCCCCCGGATTCAGTAAAGCAGAAGAACACTAAGTTTATGTCAGAAGAGCAGGGGACATTGGAGGGAAGGTTGAGATTTTTACCTTTTTTTTTATGGTTGACCTAGGGGTATTAATCCTCAGTTTGGGGGTGATTTAGCATCATCCAAACACATTCCCATGGGCAGATGTACTGTATTTTACTTTATGCAGCTCTCAATTTAGTAGCAGGCATTTGTATATACTCATGTAAGTCAACATGTAACAGCTAAATATAGTAATCTTATTGCTATTACCTCGTTAAGGAACCACCTATGCTATTCTTGCTCTGTACGACACGGTTCTGCGAACCTCCCAGGCGTTGCAACGTCGCTGCAGGTCACTGGTATGACAATACAACAAGGACAAAAATCATGCAAAGGCTTTTCACAGGCTGGATCTGTGGTAAGAGGAAGGCAGAGCCCAGGCTGGACTCCCTTGCATGGCAAAGACTGTGATCCTGCACTAGGTGGGTTTCTGCTCCCTGAGCCGTACCAGCAGCAAATGCCCACTGGGACCTTGGCCAGACCTCAGCCTCTCTGCTAGCAAGCAGCCCTGAGAGAGAAAGGAGCTCTCTTCACCTCTCCCATGGTCACAGACGCAAATTATTCAGGCTTCTGAGGCTGCCTGGGAACTTTATTTTTAGAGGATCCTCTGAATTATGCATGAAACATAGGGAGAGAAGGTGGCATTTTATAGGAAATCATAGCATGGGGCTGCATCAGCCCCTTCTTAACACAGGCACTGGGGATTCCACCAGACATCTGCGCTGAGCATGGGACAACTCCAGCAGGAGCTGGAAGGGAAGGTTTGCTGCGGATACACCCCCTGAAGCTGTGCAAGCCCCAAAGCCAGCTGTAAGCTCAGTTCAAAGCACAGAGAAGATTAGAGGAGAGCTATAAAGGATCACTGGTTTGGGACCCAGGTGTTGAAGTGTCCCCTTGCCCAGTGGCCACCACTGGGGGGGAGACCTACTGCAGAGGGAGAGACCACAGCTGGGGCATGCTGCAAAGCTCTGTCTTTCTTTTTTTTTTTTTTTTTCCCCCTCCCAGCTACACTATTTAGAAAAGTTCATCCCTGCTGGCTCACTTTCCTTAATCCTCCTTTCCCTGCTTTTACAGAGGCATAAAACCTCCCAGATGTTTCCAAGAGGTGACTCCTGAGATTCACATGCAATGATCTGGGCTCTGGTAGCAGCAGTCAGCTTTGGAGCAGCTGATCTCGCTCAGGATAGACAGAAGCATCCGCAGGGTAGCACTGACACTTCCTGAGATGGCATCAAACCCACTGGTCTTGCTAAAAGCAAGATTTAAGAGGAGAGTAAAGAGGAGAGTTAAATTTCAGAGCTTCAGGCAAACCTTTCACATCACCCCCAGCAGAGCTAGAGATAAGAAAGGGCTCAGCTATGCTGTGGCTCCTGGCTCTGGGCAGGGGAAGCAAAGGGAGAGGGGCCAGGGACAACCCATGCATCCAAGAGACTGGACATGGATGGTGATGGAATAAGTAAACATGTTGCTAGGAGACACCAAATTTGGGATCAATAATTCATGAGGATCTCTGCAATGAAGTGAATAATTTAGGGATGTGGGAGGCATGGGGAGAAATGAGGAAGAGGCTTTAAAGGCCACCATCCAACCCATGACCTGGGTCATGGAGCCTGGCACCCAAAGAGCCAGGATGGAACTGGGGGTGCTCCCTAACCAAACCCAGACACCTTCTCCCAGCAGGAAGCCTGTCACCACTGGTCCCCTTCCCGCACATCATGTCAAAACAGCACCCAGCCTCACACGACTGAGGAAAGACCTGGGGCTTCTCTATGCCTGGAAGGAACATCTAAGACACCAGCTCAGTCTGGACACCTCAGCATCAGTGGAATCCAAACAAGGGTCAGGAAACACCATCATCTGTTTAGAGGCCATTTGCCATTTCAGACTCATCTAAATGATTATACATTTGGCAAAGTGTTTTCCCTTCCCCAAAATATTATGGTTTCTAAGTCATAATGTTAAATAGAAACAATCCTGAAAGGCTCCAGTGATCCATTAGAAATGTTTCATTTAGAACTCAAGCTAAATTTGAATGAGAATGATAAGTACTGCAGAACAAAACCCGAAATGTTTTCTTTAAAGTGGAATTGAGTGCTTCATTCAACATGAAATAAGGATTTTTTTTTTTTTTTTAAATCTCTGGTCACTGAACCAGTAAGAAAATTTTATTTTATTTTGTTTCAGAATACTTCTCAAAATGCAGGTCTGTAAATGAGTTTAGGGATGTAACTTGGTTGGTACCACATAAATGTTTGGATGCTTCCCTCAGCAGGAGTTCAAGGTTTGCCCAGCCTCTCAGGAGACAGGACCCAGCCTGACATCCAGTTTTCCCACACAGGTTCACGTCACCTCCCCTGTACATCCCACCCCAGTTTGTAAGTCACATAACCCACTGGAGGATAAGACTTCTTTCCCAGCTTCTTTCCCCAGGAAAGGAAAGATTATTCTTGGGGTTTGCAGCACTCTGTGCAGAAACATGGAAGGGAGCCATCCTAACTGCCCCGAGTTTGAAAAGGATACCAAAGCTAAGGAGGGGAGGAATTCTTCCTCCACTCCCCACTTTAAGAAAGCCCAGTACATTGAGTCTGCTGGGAAGATCTCTGATAGCACCATAAAACCTGGCATTCATTAGCATTCGAGAGAAAGAGCATTGTTTGGAACTGCCTCAGCTCCTCACAAGCCAGAAACACAATTGGAAGAAAACAACCAGAGTTTGATTTGCTCTGAAATGAAATGGACTTTGGACAGGGACTAGTTTCAAAATTGCCTGGTATTACCCAAGCAGTAAAATCTGAATGAGCGAGCTGTTCACTGAGCAATAAAGTTGGCTCCCCCCGCCAAAAAAAAAGTATCACTTAGACACCAGCAAAGACTTTGTGGACTAGGAATGTCAAACACCATTTCCAAACCTAGCTTCATCCTATCATCACGCTCTGGAGCCCTCCTGGCAGCAAGGCTTTCTGCACCCGCTGCTCTGAGCTTGGTGATGGGGTGCTGAGCACCCCACAGGAAGTGCTCTGAGAAATGGCTGAAATTGAGAGAAATTAATTACTTGGAACCTGGCAAACTTGTCAGTGACCTAAGGGGGATTCAGTAACAGAGAAACCATTCTGCTCTAGCTGCAATATTGTATCCCCTCACTATGGGCTTTACAAAGTGCTGGGCTCTGAAGAGCTGACCTTTTTCTCTGAACGTATTTTGGGGGATAGAACTGTAAGAAGCTCCTTGCAGGAGACAGTGTAAATTAAACAAAATAAGTACTGATGTGCTTTTGGATCCAAGAAGACTGGGAAATGCTGCGGCAATAACTCCAGTTTGCGTGGCTGACAGGAGGAGAGGGCTCAGCACAAGGAGCAAGCCACACGCCCATCTCCTCCAGCCTCTCCGTACTTGGCTGCTGGCACAGGGGCTTGTGAGCATCGCTGAGCTGTCAGAGGTCTTCAAACAGGGAAATACATCAGCTCACAGCTTCTAAAAGGACAAAGCTCAGCTGATCTCAACATCCCTTTCTTGCACACACTGTGTGGTTGTAAGACATAGTCACATTACAGTGATCTACAGGATCTTTTGCTGGAGCCTTGCCACAGCCTGGCTGGGTTCCCAGAGGAGCTTGTACACCCTGCAGAGACAAAGGCTTCAACACTGTGTCCACATTTCCCTTTCTCCCCATTAGACCCCATATTCCTCCTCCCAAAATACATTCATTGCCATGCTGCAAGTAGATAGACCTTTTGGTGCTGCATCTTGTGCAGCCAAAGCAGAGCTTCACAGCAGATGCAACAGTAAATGCTGATGGTTTTACTTTCACAACAATAATTACTCCACAAGGCGCTTGTCACTTATTGTGCTTCGTGGTAATCAAAACCTCCACTTTGAAAATACAAGGCATATTCCCGTCTGTTTCTGCTCTGCTCTGTGTGGGAAGATCACTCATTCATGGCTTTGTCTTGCAGCCAAGTCATGACAGATGGGTGGGTTGGAGTGAAATTCAGGACTTGGTGACTCAGGAAAATTGCTCCAGTGGCTCGGGGGAGTTTCACTCCCCCTCCCAGCACCCAAAGTTGTGGCCTAGCTGCTTCTCTCCATGCAGTCTCATCTCCCCAGGAGGTGTTATTGTCCCTCTTGCAGCAAGGTGCTGGCCCAGAACCTGCATCACGCCCTATGGCACCTCCTGTGCAGGGTTCAGGGCTGCAGGGGAGCCCATCCATCTCACCCCAAGTCAGGAGCGGGAAGGCGTTGATGGTGATTCATCCCCATTAAGGAAACACAAGCAGTCCTCACCTGTCTAGCTCCATGGCTGGCTTCATTAACTCCCAGCTCCCTCCGCCACTGGATCGATCATATGATAAAGCTGCATATCAGCACTTGGCACTCTCCTGGTCTCAACCCCATCAAGCTCTCACACAGAGGGCCTGACAGAGCTGGCTGAGCTCAGCCATTCAAGCCATGCCCTGAAGACCCTTCTCCCAGCTCAGGGGAGGTCTGGAGGGTCTTAAGGGTCCAACACAGAGAGCTGTGATGGTCTGTGTGCCATACCAGCACTACACAGGCAGCCACCACTGCAGCTTACAGGTGGCGGGTCTGGGAATCTGCTGCTAGAGCTGCAAGGAAACTCTGCACTATACTGTCAGGCAGGACACAAACCCAAGGGTCTGCATGTGCCATGGTCATTTCAGCACAGGCTCAGACCACCCTTTGTCCCCAGGGCCTTGCATGCAGCATATGTGACTGTGGCTCAACATATACATCACTGCCTGCTACAGCTCCTTGCAGCCTGGGAGATGTTTTCTGAGCTGAGCATTTACAACAAGGCATGTATTGCACAGATACATCTTTTCCAGTCTCTGATCTTGGGACTGGTAGCTATAAAACCCCAACTTACATGAAATCCATGGCTGCTGCTACAGCCTGTCTCAATGTACATTGAGTGTTTGCTACCAGGATGGTGATAGATGTTTCCTGATCAGCTAAACCTTCGGGCATTTTGGCTGAGAGAAAAGTACACTCACAAGGTCATTTGTTGTGTTGTTTTTATGCTGGAAAATTGATCTGCAGGGCATGCCACCTGGACCTGGTGCACCAAGGGCTGTGTCCTGGGAAGTGACAAAACACATGACCTGGGTGACAAGCTTCAGCCTTAGAAGGGGTTTGCCTGAAGGGCAGAGATTGCTGGGGCACAAGGAGCACCTAGAGCAGAGTATATCATGACAGTGCAGGCAGAGGTGACACACGTCAGCTGTGGGAACATGCAGCAGCCCCCTGCATCATGACCAAGGGATGCAGTGTGCTTTCGTCCACCTCTCCAGGGTGGGCCCACAGGCAGGGACAAGAGGCTGTCCCTGAGAAGGGAACACACAACATGAAGAAGCCGAAGGAACCAGGGCAGCCATCTGACACAGTGCCAGGTGAGAGCCGATGAATGCAGCAGTGACATCTCTGCCACAATAGCTAATGCATAATACTGTGGTTGTCTGGCTACAGGTGCCTGAATTTAATTAGGTATTTCAGCACAACAATCATTTTAATTAAGTAAAGCCAACTGCATATGCTGGATGTGCTAGTATCTGAAATTCCCAGGCAAGCTTCCATTTCATCTCCCCTGCCATGCAGCTAATTTCCTCTTCTTTGTAAGCCATTAGTATGAACAAAAAGCCATTTTTTTTCCCCAGGTATGACACAACAAAACCAGGCCTCAAAAATAGGCACAAGTCTCCTGAGACAGTAGGGAAATGAAATGAAATGCACTTTGGGGCTGTGCATGTAGGGCTTTGGTCTAAGCTGGACTCCCCACATTCCACTGACCAGATGGGAACACAGCTTCAGGTACAGGGGCTTTCCAGCTATAAAGAGGCTACCAGGAGCCTAAATCAGATCACGTCTTTATGGGATGGCAAGAGGCAGCAGAGGCGAGAAGCATGAAACACACACCAAGAAGCACAATTCCCTCCGTCTTTACAATTGATGAAGAAAAATCAAATAAATTGCCAAAGCGACAGCTTTAAGGACTCAGGGTAGTCCACTTTCATCAGGAGCTAAGCTCTCCTAACATATGTGATACATCTTACTTAATGCATGTACATCCACTGCATATAGCAGCCCCCTCCATCAGCAGACAGCAGACTGCAAGGGACCTGCATTGTGTTTTGAGAGGACTAGTAGAATGTGCTGGCTGTCCCACACAGCCATTCACCAGAATCTCCACCTCCAGGCTCACTCCAACAGAGCTTCAAGAGGCTTCATGCCTTGGTTGCTCCCTTCCAGGGAGAGGGGTTGCCTCAGCAGGCTGCTTAATCCACAGGTACTCACCATTTCTAATTGTCACAGGAAGAAGCAAAAGCCTTTTCTCGGCCATAACTTCATACTGTTCTCTCCCTGCAGCACCCCAGAGCTGGTGTAAGGACCTCACGGCAACTCCCAGTTCCTCTTGAGTGCCCATGCCACTTCCCCAGCTCTGCTCCCACCCCCAAAACCTTTCCATGAGCCTGGAGCTGCCTTTTATCCCCCAGCAGCCCTGCCCCAGGCTGATTCCCATCACCTGGGCCAGCCCTGGGCATTTTTCCTCCTAAAGAGATGTGCCAAATGGTTCTTCCTGTAAATCCCCATCTGCCTGGGCAAGAGCGGTGGAAGCTTGAATCTGTCAACTGCTAGAGGAGTAAATGGTCCACAGCTAACAGTTTCTTCAAGAAATCAAATAAACCAACAATATATGGAAAGACCGCATACTTAAAAGGAAATCATTGGGGCTGCTTAATTTGTGAATCCAACCCTGCTTAACTTTTTTTTAATTACTCCCATAAAGCCAGCAGTTTCAAGCACACACACAATATAGTGAGCAGATTCAAATCTAATTAGCTGTGTTCACATTAATTAGATTCATTGTATATTTGATGCTCAGCTCTTCCTTCAAGTTTTATCTTGGAGTGTGTGTTCATAATTAACCCAAATTTAGTGTGCAGACAAGGCCAGTTCTGTAGGAAGGGCTCTGCCTCTTGCTTTCCCTGTGGACAGTCCCTCACATTTGTTGCCTGGAGTCCATAAGGGATGTGGGGAGTTGGTCCCGCAGGGAACATGGCAGAGCAATGGCTCTTTTAACCTCAGGGAGGTGTGATTTGGGGCTCCAGAGAGACCTGAAATGCATGGAGAAAACATTGAGCTTAATGAGCCAGCACAGGCCTCTAGCAATAACCCCAGGGGAGATGCTGGAGCCTCTGGGTGATGCATGGGAGCTGAGCACCATGATAGACTCCATTCTGTACCTGTCTGTGGCTGCTTGGAGCTGCTGTGCTCTGGCTCTGGAAGCCTTGGAAAGGCTCGTGCCTTCTAAGCATCACCTCTGGCATATGGGTCTGTTTGGTCCTGTTCTGTGAGCACAAACAGTAAAGCAAAGGCTGAGTGCTGAAGAAAAAAAAAAATCAAGGTTTTCTCTGATAACTGGGGGTTTTGGACTACATACCTCACATACACTTTCCAATAAATGTATCCCAAACTGTTCTCACCAGTAACATCCAGGAGGGTCCTACACTGGAGGTGCATGCACCCATGGGGAGGGAGAAGTGAGCCCCAGGGATGAAGGTCGATGAGGGCCATGGGCAGGAGCCAGCACAAGGAGAGTGCCAGTAAGAAGCCAGCCAAACTATGTCCAGGGGCACCAGAGCATGAGTGCCTGGCACTGCTGGGAGCAGAGAATCCATGCAAGCTGGAGCTGAGGCTGCTCCACAGCAGGGCCGGGGGTCCATGTGTTCCCGAGGGCTGGCTCCACCAGAGCTGGTGGTATCTGTGAGGAGATAAGATGCAATCTGCCATTCAGCTGGGAAAGCAGGTGATCACCAGGTTTAGGGCCTGAGGTTGTGTTGAGGTCCCTTATGCTCAATCTCCAGCTGGCTGAGATGCATGGCCAGGCAGAGGTGCCGTGCTAGGAACATGATATCTCCATGAGCTCAGGGAACAACATTCCTTTTGGGAAGGATGTCATTTGTATAAAATCTGCCTGTCTCTATTTTAAATAAGGTAATTTTTCCCTACCTTGATTTCCCTATCTAAATATTTGCTCTTACAGGACACTGGTAATGAGATTAATGTGTATTTTTTGCTCATCTGAGAGCAGGTTTGGTAGGCACGGAGGTTCCTATGGTGTGTATCCATGCACCCAGAAGTGGCAGCATTTCCCCAGGACTGGCTGGGAGAGGCCACAGAGAGGATAGAGGACATGGAAGGAATGGAAAGGATGGAGGGGATGGAAGGGATGGAGGGGAGGGATGGAGAGGTGGCACTGGCGGTCAGGGAAGGCAGCAGTGAAGTGCCCAGCATCACATTTCCAGCCAGGGGTTCCCTTGAATTGATGTCCAGGGCCAAAGGAAACTTTCAGCTGAATGTTTTGGAGGAGAATTTGGAAAGTTGGAATTGCTTCCTCCTCTCCAAAAAAAGAAAAAATAATGGTGAAGTGTTCAATTATTAAAAAAAAAAAAAAACAAAAAAACCCAAACAAACAAACAAAAAAACCCAAAAAAACCAACTTAAAAAAACCTTCCTTATTTTTTTTTAATTTGAAGCAAAAGAATTATTGGTTCCATTCAAAGGAAAACATAAATACAAACCAGTTACATCTGAAAACCTCTCTCACTTGAGATTCAAGGAAATGGTTTCTTGCATAATGGTAAATGACATTATTTATTTATTTAGTATTTCCAAGCCGCCACAAAGTCTGAAGAAGTGCTATTTTATGTTGACACTGACAGAAAATAACCACTACAGGTCATTTCTACTTTTCAAAGTTGTCAGAAGATGAAAAGAGCAGAGATTTGTTGACTTGTCCAGCTCTGCACCCAGAAAAACCAGCGTGGTGCTGGTGCAGAGCCTGGCCCTGGGTACCATTGCTGGGCAGGGGCAAAATGCCTCTCTGAAAAACAATTTTTAAGAACAGCTTTATACAGAACAAAGCAGAAAACACTGACTTTTTTTTTTTTTCTCTTAACAGGAAAAAGGCTTGTGGCTTTCTTTTCTTTTTAAGAAAAAAAAAAAATATGAAAAGACAGCCCTTTATTTTTGTCTTTAATATCTACAGCAATACCTTCTGGAGTTCAAGGTGTTTGTCTGCTGACAAATTCGGGCTGTCAAAGGGAACTCCTGCCAGCTGGCACTGTGCAGGCAGCTTTAGCTCAAAGAGAGGTGAACTGTACTGTGGGTGGTACTGAGAGATAGAAGGGCAGAGAAGAAACCCTTAAGACAAAAAGGTAACCCTTTGTAAGGCAAGGATTGAGATTTCTGGCATTTCTGACATTGTGATTTTCTGCTCCTTCTGCCCATGTTTTAGGGGCTGCCCTTAGCTAATTGGTGGGGTGCTATATCTGCAGCAGGAGCCACCCCCCCATGCACCATAAGCAGCCCCTAAGGCAGTGTGGTGGGCAATAGGGGCCTTGTGGGTGGGAGGTCTGCAGGGCTTGGTCTTTCCTTGGCTGGAAGGCAGCACCTCAGCTCCCACAGACCATGGGCAAACACCATTCTTATGGCTGTTCCCCAGCATTTACAGGAGCCATTGAGAACTGTGACTGATTGGATTGAGTAAGCATGTGGCTCCTTCTTTGCCCCTACAAACACCCCCCTGGGGCCAGTTGCTGTAATTCAGACTGAGGTTCTAGCAGCACTAATGAGGGCTTCTAATGAGTTGAGGGGGGCAGAGATCATAACTGGGCTGCATGGCAGGAGGGGATGGTGAAAGGCCCCGCTGGAGTCACCTTGGTCCCCCCTTGGTGTTCCACTCTGAGTTGTCCTGTGGGATGAATTTTCCTGTTTCCCAACCCCAAACACTTCTGGCCGCTGAGCTATGTCTTACTTCTTCCTTCACCCCTGATGACATATGCCAAGTCCAATACAGCTTCTTCTATGAAGTTCTAACAAGCTCTATGATTTTGACCTTTTGTAGACCAAAAAAGAGGGAATAGAAAGTCAGTCCTTAGTCTGTTGAGAGAAGCAGTATTCATAGATAAAACAGATGTAGTAAAGCAGAATAGAGTTAGATGGACACCTTTTGACACAGTAATTTCCTCAAAAAGAAAAACTATTTCATCAAAATCTTGTGGAGGAAAATGTGGATTTGGGTATAAACTCACTTCAGAAGAAAGAAGAAACATGTATCCTACAAAGCTCCCTATCTTCCTATTTGTCCCTTCTAGAACAGAGTATTTTTCTCCTTCTTGGTGGCTTTTCCTGTACACTTTAACAAAGCCCAGTACAAGTAGGCAAAAACCCCTTACGCACTGTGCAAACTGGTGGGGGCTGCAGGAGGAGCAGCTGCACCTGCTGCCCAGGGTCCTCACAGGGTGCTGCCCTGAGGAGGACCAGAGAAGAAGCAGGATAAAGCAGGGCAGGAGACTCCAGAGAGGGCTCAGGCCCTTGGAGACTGAGGTCTGGGGTCCACAGCACCCCTCTGCCATACCCCAAAGCACCCACAGGCTCTCCGCAGTCCCCAGATTTCCCCAGCAGGAAAGAGGCACCCACTGCATCCTGGCCTCTTGCTGCCTTCATTTCTGGGTGTGATGGCACAGAGGGGGATGCATGGTGGGATCTAGACTTCCCAAGGCAAAAATGTTTTCAGGGCCTGAGTGTAGGTAGGACACAGACCAGTGATACGGATAGCAAAAGCAGAAGGAGAGGGATAGCACTGAGTGGTGTCTTTCTTTTCAGTACCATCCACTTTGGTTTGATGGATCGGGTCTGGGAATGGCATCTGGTGGTCAAATATTAGTGTAAAAATTTAGATTTCTCCTTTCTGAATGAAATAAATCTCAGTGTACTTTGGTAAATCTTCAACTCATTTTTTTTACAAGACTTTTCTGGAGGTTAAAAATGCAAAAAACCACAAGATAAATTCCATTTCATTCCAATTTCACAAAGTTTGACTGATTCTAAATGACTTCTTGAGGTAGGAGGAGGGAAAGGCATCAGTTTGCTTCATTGCTAACAAAATCCAAGTTATTTCTATCAGATCTGTGCCAAAATGAGTTTCTCCTGGATTTTCAGACAACCCTTCTACAGTTCAAACCCTCCTTGCAGTTTCCTATCCTTGTGTGTTGCTCAGCTCCCTAATAAATTGCAGTAGACTGGGCAGAAATCAATATGAAATTCATCTTTGCAGGTGACTCTTCTCTGGCATGCTGTGTGGCGTGGGGCTCAGGAGAGCACAACTTCTGCAATGCCACCCCACCTCTGGTCCCCATGACAGCAAAATAAACCTTCCCCTGGCAACAGCCTCACCTGGGACTCTCCTGCCAATGTTATACATCAGCTATTTTGCTGCAGATTATTTTGTCAGAAATCACCTGGCACTGGGGTTGGAAGGGTTGGGAGGTCCAGCCTACCAGATAACCTGAGCACCCTGGGGGCTGCTTGGATGCTGTGCCATCCAACACACCTGCTGTGGAGATTTTAGTTTTTCCCTTTTTTGATGGATCACTGGGTGATTTTTCTTTGCTTTGGAAAGAGATGCAGAAAGCTTGACAAATGGCAGGGAGAAAAATTTCTCACGCCAGAATAATTCAATTTTATTGTAATTCTTTGCTACGCACCACACTCCCTCAAACTTGCTGGGGGTGAAAATCACTTGCTGGAGAGTATAACATGCTGAAAACCTCAGGAAGCTCACTGGAGCTGGCTGTGCTTTCATCCCTGTTCTGAGCTCCAACTGCACTGTTAGGGTGGGAAATGAAAAGTAAAAGGGCTCTGGGCGATGTCAGACCCCAAAATCCTGGCCTGGGTGCTGCACCCAAAAGGGAGTCCCACACATCTCCAACAAGTGTGGAGTTCCTTGGCAAATCCCAGCTGGCCCATCACTCCAGCTCCAGCCACATCCATGGTCCCTTCTGGGTAATGGCATTTTCTTCTTAAAATTACTGCTGGAATTTCTGGTGAATGAAAAATTTCCAAGTCCCCCAAGTTTGGAAGCCAGAGACGCAGGACAAACATCATTCCCCTGAGTCACATGGAGGTGGTTTGTTAAGTCCTTTGCAATCCTCTATCATTAAGAAGGACACAGAAATGGCAAACACCACTAGCTGTTTTTTTGGTAATTTATCACTAGAACATCCAAGGCACACTCCAGGCAGTCAGAGAAGGATAAAAATCACTTGGAAAGAAAATTCAGCTCACTGTTCCCTTGTGTGATTATTTTCAGCCCTTTGGACCTAAAAATGAATGGTGGAGTGCAGAGGGCGATGGTGTGTGAGCTGAACAGAGGCAGCTCTGGATCAGGTTGATGCTCTCTCCCTGCAAGTGCTCCCAGCTTTGAGGACAGCAGACCAACTTTGGTGCTGCAGGCACCCACAGCCAAGCCCATCCTACTCCCCAGGGCTGGCTGGCATCACCCACACACAGTTCTGCCTCACGGGGCTTCTCATTTTGGAAGGGATTCAGCATCTCTCATTGCCATGTTTTTTTGGAAAGAAGAGGCACTGGTGCCTGCTTGCTGCGGGGAACATGTCTCTTTGAAGGTCTCTTGGTGCTGCTGTGCTTTTGAAAGCTGTATGGGCTTATGCCTCTGGAGAGGAGGAAGAGAGGGGAGGATAAATGAGAGCCATGAAATTGGAAGTACCTCAGCGAGCACTGTTAGCAGGACTTGCACAAAGATGAGCACGAGGCTCCTGCAGCAGGATGGGCAGCACAAAATGGACATCACAAGACAGGAGAGGCTGTGCACAAGAGCTCCCCTTCAGTCCTCTGAAGCAAAAATGTGGCCCTGTCCCCTTGAGCATCCGTGTGTGTGAGAGGGCCTGTGTGTGCCCCCAGGACTGCTCCTGGGCATTGCCCATCACAGGGCATCACTCCCTGCCCACGGTGTGGGACAGCCCAGAGGTCTCCGGGGGTCAGCAGTGGCAGCCATGGGTTGATGATTCTCTGCTGATGGAAATTTCTAGCCTGGCCAATTTTTCTGCCTCTTAACTTACATTTTATTGATGTTAGGCAGTGCTGGTTTTTAAAATCAAAATGTCATATAATGCTTGAATCAAGTGTCTTACAAAAACCTAGAAGGCTAAATATAGTTAATTTGCACAGTAACCTTCATCCGGCAAGCCAATGTAAGTCAGCAGGAGAGCCATGGCTTTGCTTGACAGGGGAGCTGAGGGGGCTGGATTTTACCTCCTCCATGTATAAAGGCACTCACAACAGGAGGAGTGGGCAGAGAACCCCAGGGGACGGTAGCGGGAGGTGACCAGTATGGGCAGTCCCCAGGGGAACAGTGGGTAGCAAAGAGGTCACATGGTTTGTGAAGGATTCAGACTGACCTGGATGAGTAAAAAACACCAGCCTTGGCAGTGTGGGATAAGGGAAGGTGTGGGGTGAGGTGTGCAGGGAAGGTGATGCTGCCCTTCCCTGGCTGTCACAGCTGGATGCTGTCTTGCCTCAGGCCATCCACAGCAGCTCTTTCCTTTCCAGTAATAGGATTTGGGAGCTTAGCTACCTTTGTGCAATAATGACAACTCACCCTACACTCTTTCAGGCATGGCTGCTTGACTGCCTAAAAGCCTGGAAAACTGCTAATGAAAACTAATTCCTGCCTGGAGCCTCATCACCTGGCACACCTCAGGAGGATGGTTGGGCTGCCTGTGCAGCCACCCCTTCTACTCATGCTGCCCACGCAGCTGCCAGCCCCCACACTGCACGTGAGGTCCTTCAGGGATGGCAGCCACTCATCCTGTCCCCACGCCTCCTGTCCTGCTCTGCAAGACACCTGGTCACAGCCCTCGAGGGAGCTGCAGAAGGGCGGGGGCACTGATCATAGCTGCAGAACCCCAGCAAGGAGGGCATCGTTAGCAGCAGAGGGGCTTTTAATCTCATAGAAAAGGCTTAATGTAATTCAGAGGCTGGAGCATTTCTGGATAGAAATGAGAAATATGTGAGCGTGCAAAAGCCTTTGGCTTTCCTGCATTCAAGGCCTGGCATCCATCCTGACCTCCTTGCAGATGCCCACAGAAAAGCTCATGTTTTATTTAGCCCTCTTGGCCTACTGAAGCAGCATTTCCTGCCCCCAGCTCCCTCCCCACCCAGCTGTTTCCCTCTCCCCTCTTTCAGCACAGCCTGACGCTTCCCTGGACACCTGCCCTAGGTACCGGTCTGTCCACTGCAGACAGGCAGTGCTCAGGCAGCCTACCTTGGCCCAGCAAGTGCCACTGAGTCTACAGAATGGTGGGGTTTTTGAAAAAAAGAAGAACTGTGCAATTATTAGCCTAATGGATGTGACACGTTCTCAACGTACTGACACATAACATATGGCGTAAGATTACATCCCTCTGAATGATTCATGCAGTTCATCACAACCATGATTATCTGCTCCTTTGCAGAGTGGTGCCTTCCCATGCAGCTACATTTCATGACTCCCCTCCTCACAGCCCCTCCTCAGCTCCAGCTGCTGTAACATTTTCAGCCTCAGGTAAACATCAGGCAGCTTTGCCCTTCATGCCAGTTGTCTCCAGCCCATCTACCTGTGCAATGAACTCAGCCCACAGAGCACAGATAGCTTGTCTTCACTCCTTGCCTTTTAATAGCACCCTTTGACCTGGCCAGGCCAGGGTTTCCCTGCCAGCACCTTTGTGATGAGGCTATGAGGGTAGGGTGCACACATCTCACAGGTGAGACGGCTGGAGCAGTTTACCCATGAGAAGAATTTATTACTCCTACAATGGAAAATTCCCTCAAAGAAGTATTCATTGAGATGCAAATTCACCATCCTCTCCACAGAAAATAAATCCTTTTTCCCTGCACACAGCTCCAGTAACCTATCTGTAAGAGCACCACTCAACAGCAGTATCTCCAGCTCCCCAGGAAAATTAGCGTGCATTAGCACGGAGCAGTACATGGGAACAGAGAGCAGCATCCTGGCCTTGCTTATCCTTGGGACATTTGAGAAAGAATTAATACAATCTAACTTTCCTAATTCACACCTTTTACTGGGAAACTGGTTGGCAGCATGTGAATCAAGAGAGCCTCTTGGGCATTTACCAACCAGTTTGCTTTAATAGAAAAACCGCGCCACGGCAACATGCAAAGCCTCACATTAGGGGAGGCAAGGTAGCTGTGCTATATGCTCCTCACTTACAACAAAGAGCTAATTATCTGACAGATTCCATGGGAATGGAACTGATACCAAATTATTTAAGATACTATGGACAAAAAGTTCTGTTAAAAAAACCCAAACATTACTCAGGTGGAAAGTTAAGTACTCAAATGTTGGGAAAGGCCAAGTTTGTGGTTTCTGCACAACTTAAATTTTGCTCCACATGCACTGAAATGAGAGGAAAGCCCCAGGAGAAAGGAGTAAGTGATCATTTAACTAAACACTGCATCGTAATGTAAATGGGGGCAGAATAAAGGTCAAACAGACTACCATAAAACTAGCTTTGCCTGATTGCTGAAAGCCTGAGTTAGCAGCCTTTTAATGGAGACTTTGGTGAGATTTCCCAACCTCTGGGGTTTTTTTAATTTTTTGAGGGCTAAAAAAAACCATCCCAAAACCAAGGAAAAGGAAGAATGATGTGCAGAGCCTTCCCATCCATGTCTTTGCCTCACCAAGCTGGCTGACTCTCAGGGTGAGGAGCAAGGCTGACAGCTCCAGTCCTTGATTGACTTGACAGCTTCAGATTAATAAACCTCAGCTGACAGATCTATCTCATCAGACAGAAGTTCTTGTTATCCAAATTGCTCCTCTGCAGCTCTGGGCCTGAATCATTTATCTCTTTCTAAAATGCATCGAAAGACCATCAGTTGCCTCCAAAACCATTTCTGGGAGGTTCGTTCTCCTGGGCTGTGCTGATGCCTGAAGCCTGCCTGCCCACTGCCCTACCTGGGCTGTGCATGGTGCTGGAGTCCTTAAGGGATGTGCAGACTCCTCTTCCTCCTGCCTGGGACCTCTCCTCCTCACTGAGCAAAGAAGTCAGCACCAGCCCAGATTCTCCTGAAAAGCTCAGCAAATGCACGTATGCTGTTCGCAAAGAGCCTTGGATGTACCTCAACTGTACCCCTATGAGCTCTCAGTCTGAAATCCTCACAGAAATCAAACAGGAATCTTCCACACATTGGAAATTAAATATAATCCAACTTTACAGCTGCCTGTGCTTCTGTGGGGAACTGTTGTCTTGCCTGCATGGTCTCCAGATGTGCATTCCCTATGCAGTCATTTGCTCTCCAACCATAAATTGCACAGTCGACCATGGCCTTGTCTCAGCTCTGATGGGTTTTGGTATGAAAGAGTATTTCAGGGTATCACCAGCCTCTCACAAAAGCTGTAAGCCAAAGCAGCCACCAGAAGCCTGTCCTGAGCCACTGATTTATATTTATCTCTAGGAAATATTGTTCAACATCCTTAAGTTCGGTTAAAAATGAACTGGGAAGTATTTCCCCCAGCAGAGGAGCAAGAAGAGTAATTAGCAATAAAAAGCAAAATCCACCAACAGCCAGAGTGGGGAAATAGACAGCAATGAATGTGAAATGAGGCAGATTGATCTGGGAAGCAAAACCAATGAGCAGAACAAATCCCTGGTCTGAGGGGACAAGAAATCAGGAAAAGAGACTTTTCAAGCTCTGAAGGAAGCCAAGCGTTGGGGAGCTAGGGATGGTAACCCAGAGCTATACTGATGTGGAAAAGGCAGAGGCAGACAGTGACTACTGGTTTTCCTAAGAAGCGTAGTCAGTCAGCTGTTCAGGCATGCCCTGGTCCTGGCAGGAACAGCCTTGTGTCCCCAGACCTGGTGAGCTCCTGGATCCCCATCACACCACCCGTGGATTGACTGTTCCCACACAACCAGCAGCCTGCCAGCTTCGCTACGCTAGCTCCATATAATTGCTCTTGCAGCTAATAAATAATCTGTAATCTCCCTCTCTGCTCTTCTCATGACATTCCCTGGGATGCAGAGCCATGGATTCCCTGTGACTCAGCCCCTTGGCACTGTGCAGCCCCTGCCACTGTGACTCTGCTTGTCCCTGAGGTGATGGCATGTCTCTGGCTGGTGGCTGAGTGGCAAGGATGGGCTGGGGCCAGAGGAGAGGTGGCTGTGTCATATCTCTACAGCTGTGCAGAGACACATGCTGGCCACATGTCATATCCATAGGGAAAAATTTGGAGGGATGGAAGGAATTTCAGGGAAGGAGACTATGAGTGAGTTTTGTTTGCAAAGAGAAAAAAAAAGAAGAAAGAAAATGGGAAGAAAAAAAAAAAAAGTCAAATGAGCATTTTCTTTTGCCTCCTACTGATGGAAGCAAGGATAGCTCACAGTGATTTGTCTCCACATCTTGCTTATCCGGAAAGAGTGCTAAGAAGCTGCTGTTTTCACCAAACCCTCTGCTTGCCATAAGAAGGTGACACTTGACTGAAATGGTTGGCATCCCTCTGAAGGCAATGCCTTCCTTCCCCTGGCACCAGCAGCAGCAGGAGGCACCATGCTGGGGGCTGCCCAGTGGACAAGAAGGGACATGCCTGGTGAGGCTGCAGCAAGTAGTACTGAGAGCAGCAGCAGGTGCTGGACACCATCCCCACATTCAGTTTCCCAAGGCATGCCAGGTATTGGCATCTTGGGGACATTTCTCGGCCATGGCTGATCCCACATGTGCAGGAACAAGGGGTGTCACCAGCATGAGCTCAGCCACCTGCCAGCAGGTTCAGACAGGGACCTACTCCAGGGAGCCCACAGGGACAGGCAGCTGCTAGCAGGCATGAAGAAACCTCTTGGCGGAAACACTGCTCTCCAGAGAACCACTTTTTCAGCAGCAGCTGTGAGATTCAGTCATTTTTGACCCCTCCATTTAAGGAGATACCAATAAAAAAACAGCACAAACCCACGCTGTGGCCCCAATTTTCAGTTTAGTGGAAAGTGGGAATTGCACTATTTTCTATGAAAGTCACAATCCAAATGCCCAGGGTTTGAAAAAATAACTTTTCCCCTGAAAATGACTTTCATCAATATCAGCTGGGAAAAAAACCCCACAAGGTTCTTGTACAATTTCCTGTCTCGCTGGGAGCATCAGTCCCTGTTGGGTGCTGGGGGACACTGCCCAGTGTTCTCTTCCCCTGGGGACCCACCCTGTCCGCTGCCCACCCACTAGAGCATCCCAAACTGTCTGGTAATTGGGAGCTAATTGAATCCTTTTGCAATTACCTTTTCCCTAGTTCTCTTTCCACCCTGGACTGTTGTGCTGTTTTGGGCTGAGAGCAGCATCTGAAATTATCAGTGCTAATTCCCTATGGCTCTGTTTATTAGGCCAGAGGACTTCCCCAGAGTAATCAAACCCAGCCAGAAATCGCATTAAACCCACAAAACAAACACTGGTGGTTGCAGCACAAAGCCCTTCCTGTCTCATTAAGATCAATTACGTTGTCTTGAGCAAACTTTCCCCTTTCTTTCTACTAAGCCTAGACCATTAAGCCCATCCTCCACCTAAACAAGCTCAACAGCAAATCTGAAGGTGAAAAACGCCTGAGTGTAGCTGCAGTTGCTTCCAGGCAGGCTCCTCCAGAGCTGGTTGCAGAGATCAAGGCATCAAAGTAGGGTAGGTATCCAGGATATCTCTCTCACACACCTTTCCCTGTCCCAGTAAAGGGATGTGTACGCACAAGACATCTACCCATTGATCTCAGGATCATCCCTGCTCACCCAACCTCAGCACAGGCTGCGGGAGCCTTTCTGGGTTTGTGGGGTGGGCTGGCAGGCGGCTCGGCTCGTTCAGTGCCTCACAGTATTTATTGGAGGCCACAACAAAGTCTTCCAGGTCCAAAAGTCCCAGCTGATGTGGAGCAGCACAGCTCATTTGCGGTGCTGATTTACACGGAGCATCTGCTGCAAGGGGAAGGGAGGAATGTATTAAAGCACCATAAATTCCTGTGATGGAACAGCCCTGGCAGCCCCGGCTCCCTGGCAGACAGTTAGCCATCCTTGGCGGTGTGCAGAGTCCCAGGGGAGCACAGCCCCAAGAGACAGAAAGAGAGAGAAGGAAGGAGAAGGGGTGTTGGTTGGTCCCCTAGCAGCAGCTGTGAGAAAGCCTGGAAAAGCTTCCATCCCGGGCTACATCCTGACCCTAACAGGCTGCACACAGCGACAGAGCTTCTGCAGCCCAGTGCAGGAGGTGCTCCGAGGAGCCAGGGGAGCTGGGGTCCCAGGCCAGAGGACTGCTCACATTCCTTCTCTTTGGGCCATAAAGACCGCATGCAAATTCACATCCTGGCATCAGCGACCAGGGGCCGAAGGTAAGTACTAAGAGCAGAGACTTCAACTGCGAACCCTTAGATCTGCAGCCTCCGTCTCCCAACTCCCTGCTGCCTAACAAGCCCACTTTCTCGCAGGCATTGCTGAGCATCACGCAGAGCAGAGCAGACGTGACTTTGCTGTGAGCCAGTAAGAAAAGGAAAGACATAATTAAACTCCTGACTCTGGCTACAAACGTTGCATAATGAAATTAGCCCCCCGGTCCCAGGCTGTGAACTTCCTGCAGAGCAGGCAGGCGCAGACGGCAGCAGCAGCACCAGCTCTCGTTCAGGGGCGCTCACCGGCCCTTCTAAGGCTGGGCATTCTCTGAGCTCTCCACCAAATCACTCCCCCAGACTGTTCAAGGTCTGTGGGTGCATCACAAACTCGTGGGGTTCCCACAGGGAGGGGGCTCTCTGCACTTGAATGGGGACAGAAATCTTGTGCACTGACAAGAGCTCTATTTCCATCAAACTTAAACATAGGATTTCTGTAGCGGTTTCCAAATTACCCCATGTTCAACTGGAATATGAGCACACACATTCCAGGCAGCTCCTGGATCCTGATGCTTGGTATCCCCAGCCATGGAGAGAACAAATTTGCGACTGCTTGTGAGCTCAGGAAGTCAAGCAGAGAAGACGCTTCAGGGCAAAGATGATGTTAATTCAGTGGGGAGGGTGTCTGTGTGTTGCTTGGGGGTGGAAAGGGAGGAGGGAGGGGAGCTGCCCCAGACAGATATGGGAACCACAGGAGAATCTGATAGGATTTCTGCTAGAAGGCAAATAACATCAACCAGCCTCCGGAGATTGTTTGTTTTCTCAGAAATCTTAACATGCAAGAACTGGCAAATAAACAGCAATTTTAGAGAAACCACAAAGTCTCCTTTTTTCTTTTTTTTTTCTTTTCTTTTTTTTTTTTTCCAACCCAGAAGAGGTGTCTGTGAAGGTCTTGCCTGCTTATTGTGCTAGGTTCTGTAAGGGATGCCTGCAAAGGGAGGACCAGGACTCATGCAGATACAGGAAAAAATAACAGGGTTATTTGGCCGGCTTAAAGATTTAAGCTTAAAAAATGGAATCAAAGCTTGGTTGTGCCCTGGCACAGCTGGAAGCTGGTGTAGGATATTTCTCCTCCAGTGTGCTTGCCCCAGCCCTCTGCTCTGTACTTTCACTGGCACAGCCATGCAGGCAAGAGGCAGCACCTCTGCCATGAAGGCTGGCTGAAAAGGTACCTTCTATGGGACTAAACCAACATTGCAAAGCTGCCACTTGGAAAGAGCCAGGAGCAGATGGTGTCATGCACATATGCGCTTGCATTTTCCTCTTCCACCAGAAAAGCTGCTGGAGGATGTTTGCTGAATCCTACTTTGAAAGTTCAGTGCAACCCAGATGGCCCATACTTGAAAGGACATGGCAAGGAAGAGATAGCTTTGCAATGTGAGGATGAAGAAGCAAAGAGCTCCTGCCAGTGGCACACGAAGTAGCGGATGGAGCAGAAGAGCTATAGTGAAGTGCTCAGGATGTTTTGAAGAGCAGCCTCTGCACTGAGCCCAGGAGAAATCCATGGGGACCTACACTGGAGGGCGAGAAGTGTGAGGTGGGTTTGCAAACGGACAAAGCGATCGGCTGAAAAATTGAGTGTTTGCAACTAATTATTTTCAGTAACTGACCAGCTTTATGGATGGTTGAATAATGTTCATCACATAAATTATTCATGATTTCTTTCCACTGATCAGCAAATCAATTAGCCACAAACCTCTCTTCAATTATTCATCCAACTCTAGCAGGATAAATGGGGAGATTTATGACACAGACAACCAACTGACATGTATTTCCAAACAGGGATTCTTAAAATCCTTAAACCTAGTTCTGAACTGGCTTAAATGACCCAGTGCTTTGATTCATAGTTAAACTCTCAGAGATCACACCCTGTATGCTGCCTGCTCTGTAATGTCTTTCGCAACCCAGCATACCTGGGAGGTAAGGCAGCGTGGACCTGCAGGCATGGGGCATGGAGACATATGGTCTTGGGAGGTTCAGCAGGGCTCATGAGTGATCTGGAAACACAGATGTGCTCCTCGATGAAGAAACTGGTAGATATGGCCAAATCAAATTCAAGACCTGGTGCAGCAGCAAGCAGCCCACAGTGTACATGAGGTCAGGTGTGATGATGAACAAATCTCTCCAGCTATAAACTCCCTCGATATGGGCCTGTTGGAAAGTTGCATTTCTGCAAATTAACCTCCACAGTGTAAAAGCACTCTCACACCATAATTAAGGAGTGTTGACAATTTTAAGCTGCACAGTAAACCCAAGTAAGAGTTATTAGACTAACAAATAGCCAAATTAGCATAAGAGCTGGCTTTGTCTCACTGGAGTAGCAGCCTCAGAGGTTGTGTAAGTGAAGCATAATTCAGCATAAGTGTGATAAGTGACCAAGACTGCAGAGCAATCTTTTTAAATTGCCCTGCTTTGCAAGACTTCACATCCCAACTATATTGGTGCTCCAACTCAGAAGTGAGGCCTTCCTGCCATACTTGGCATGGCCACGGGTGCCTTATGGCAATCTACAGTATTGCTTGTTAATATGGTTGGAAATGAGGGTTGTGGCTGGCCTGCATAGATAAAGCATGTCCAGATGTAGGAGGGCAGTCACTGTATATGTCAGGCAAAGCTTCTCTTTCTGCAGCAATGTAGGAAAAGGCACAGGAATAGCAAGGCACTCCAGGGGACAAGCATCACTTGCAGCTTTGATTGATCTGGTTAGTGGATTAAGCACATGTTCATATAAACACACTTGCTGCCTTAATCTGCTTTCATTCAGCTGCCTGAGAGGGCCACCTTCCCACATAGTCCCATCCACAACTGCACAGGGTTTGTTCATTTGGAGCAGCTTTGGCTATGGACAAGAGGTTGTAAAGCCCCCCCAGCCTCTGCTGGGGTCACAGCCTCTCCTGAGGTTGTTGTGCCCAGCCCAGCAAGGTGACCTGGTGCAGAGCAAACTCCAGCCCTTACCTTGAGAAACCATTGGCTCTGGATTCAACCATTTTCCCATAGTTAGCATCCCAGTGCAGAAGAACAGAAGCCACTTTGGGGAGCTGAGACAGTCAGCTGTGTCAGGGGTAACTGCTACTTGAGGCAGTGGGAGACTCTGGGCCAGCCAGTTCTATGTCTCACAAGGTTCCCCCATTCATGCCACAAAGGGACCATGCTTTCCTTTGCAAAGAGTGCCAGTGCAACGTTTCCCTCTTTATGAAGTGTCTAGAGGTAGGAGGGGTGAGAGCAGGGCTGCAGGCTGGCATCCGTCGGCCCTTCACCTTTCAGTGCTGGACGTCCTCAGTGATAAAGACAGCTAAACAAGGTGCCACTTCTCCTGGATCACTGGTTCTGCACCCCAGGAAACACTCAAACCGAGGCAGCTGCATGTCTAGGACAGGACTCAACACACTTCAGTTGCTGCTGACGAAAGCCAACATCTGTGGAGTTAAGAGATTTCTAGTGGCATCAGTTCCCATCCCTGTCACCCACATGCAAAGCCCACCTATGTGAGGGTGCCTTCAATACCCTCGGGGTCAGAGCTGCCTACAGCAATGCTCCCGGTGAAGCATTGTACCTGCGGCTAGAGAGTGCTGGGAGAAGTAGGAAGGCAGAGCAATGGTGCGGTGGGAGACTGGAAAATTGATACTGATATAGGGCATGTGCCTGGCCTGGGCTCCCCCCGGGATGGTGGGGGATCTCTGCTATGGGGAAGACAGGCTACAGGGTGGGGGAAAAGACTGGGCACCCCCCTCCCAATTTTCCAGCAGAGCAGCTGAGCCACCCTCGGGGCATAGCCAGCAGAAGGGCTTGAGGACAGCGTCCTTGGTTCTGAAACTGATCACAGCTCCCCAGGATGGTGACAGGGAGTCCTGCGCTCTGGCACTGAGATCAGCTTTAGGGATTGGGACTGAAGGCTCCGGGGCTCTAGGGCTGACTGCAGCCTCTAGGGATGGGGATGGAGGCAGAGGTTCTGGCATCTGATGTCATTCTTAGGTTCCAGGGATGGGGACAGGTGTCCCGAGGTTCGGCACCAGTCCCAGCCTCCAGCGACACAGGGACGGAATCCCGAAGCACGGGTTGCTCTCAAGTGCCAGGAACGAGGATGGGAGTCCGCGGCCGCAGGATGGCGGTGGAGGAAATCCCAGCTCCCGGGAACGGGGGTCCCGGGGAATGGGGCTGCTTTCGGGTCCTGCGGAGCGAGTGACGGGCTTGGAGTGGGGGATCCCAGCTCCCCCCCCGGCGGAGTGGGCGGTGGGTAGGCCCCCCCTCCCCGCCGCACCGGCGCGCCGCCCCGCCGCCCGCCCCCAGCGCGCCTCCCGCGGACGGCGGAGCGCGGCGCGGGGCCGCGGGGCC
>JANIJG010016889.1:0-23946 GCA_024611175.1 Megaceryle torquata
ATGGCAGGGACACCTCCCACTAGAGCAGGTTGCTCAGAGCCCCATCCAGCCTGGTCTTAAAAACTTCCAAGGATGGGAATCTCATCTGATACATGCAGTAGCTGCTGAACTCCTGCTTTGTATGATACTGTTTTATACGGTCCACTTAAACTGCATGGGAACAAGCAAGCTCTTACCATTCAAAATATATTGCACACACAGGTAAACAACAGCCAAACATATCTACCACCTTCATGGGCAAATCCAAACCACTGGATGATTTATGGAGACACACCCCCAGGTCTGCCGAGCCTGAGAAGCAAACAAAACAGGCAAGAGGCTCAATTCTCTGAAAGCAGCTCTTCAGTCTTACTGTAAATCTTCCTATTTATGTGTAGCTTTGGGTGATGCAAGCTGAAGAAGCTACATTCAACAGCACCCAGACTAACTCAATTTCAAGTACTCAGGAGAAAAAAAAAAAGCGCAATATACTTTGGGACTAAAATTAGCCAGGCTTTTGAAGCATACCAGGTGAGTGCATATTAAATTGAAGGGAATATTAAAATTTCACATTCTTAAGACAGCCTTTCTACCTCTTAAATTTCTGCGCCGAATGGGTAAATGCCAAAGAAAACTCCAGCACAATCCAGACAGGATATGCTGCATGGCTCACTGGTGACCTCTTCCAGTTCAAGTGATTTCAAAATAGAGAAATCACAGCATGGATTTTATACATTATATGCATTAATTAAAAAGTACCGAGTAACACGGTGGTTTACAGCCACATAATCTGTCAGGCTCTACCCCAGCAGAATGCAGATCAAGCTCAGTATGTATTTTACTGCTTTATTAAGCTTACTTACACTCGGTGCTAATACAATGAGCATGCTGAGGGAATACTATTCCAAGGATGTGTTCCTTTACAATTTCCCCTACTTTTGGATACTTTATGATTTCATTTACTGAAATGACCCTGAAAGTAAGACTGGAACATCTGCAGGGACACTGTATTTCAGCAGTTAGAAGAAACACAGAGCACAAAGAAGAAGCTATTATCAGCAACCCAAGTACTGTGCTCACTTCTTGGTGTAACAGCCAAAAACTGCAGTGAGAAAAATTTAGCAATTTTGCAGGCATGAATCAAACCCAAGAATATACTGCCACTAACCAGCAACTTAATTTGTTTACTATATTCTACCAGCTCCTGTACAAAATCTTTATTAGCTCTGCAATGGTGCTGAATTGTTTCTCTCACACTCTCAAGACTATTTTTAATCCACCATTTACCCAGCAAAAGAGGGTAGTCCTCAGCTTCAAGCCATGGTGTACAGATCTGGATATGTTTAAAGTGCAGTTGACTTATCAGTCCATTGTAGTAGTCTTTCAGAGGTCCTTTACCTGTTTAAAACAGAAAAAAAAAAAAAAGTCTTTTTTGTCAAGATGACTGAAACCAGTTTTGTCTGTGTATCTTACTGTACAGATGACAAACTCCTGTTGTTAGCAGGCACATCAAAAAGGAGACCACACACAATCCCCAAACAGACAAGTAAAAGACTGAATCTCTTGAAAACAGGCTGAGCCTGGACTTCTCTCTTTCTCCATATTCAGAAGGATCTGCCATCAGTACAGAATTCTAGAATCATTTTGGTTGGAAGAGACCAATTGTTCCTCAGGTCCAACCTAAACCTCCACCATGCAACTGGAGGACATTTCCTTTTGTCCTATTGCTTGTTCCTTGGGAGAAGGGACTGATCCCACCTGGCTCCAACCTCCTTCCAGGGAGTTGTCAAGAGCAAGTTGTCTCCCCTGAGCCTCCTTTTCTCCAGGATAAGCAATCCCAGGTCCCTCAGCTGCTCCTCACAAGACTTGTGTTCATCTTCAGCAGGCTGTTGACCAACACCGCCAGGTCCTTTTCTGGCAAGCACTTTCCAGCTGCTCTGCCCCAGCCTGCAGCACTGCAGGGGGTTGTTGTGACCCAAGTGCAGGACCCAGCCCTCGGCCTTGTTGAACTTCATCCCATTGAGCTCAGCCCGTCAATACGACCCAGTCTTGACCTGCATTTTGCCTACAGCCATAGGACAACCAAATAACTAATGCCAAATTACATCAGCACAACTGGCCCTTCAAAAATCACACTAATTTTTAATTTGCTCTTAATGAGAAAGCAAACCAAAGAACATTCATTCTGTCTACACAACTTTTTGGCAAGTCCTCTTTCGCAGCACTAAATAAAAATCTTTCTGCTTAACATTCCAAATGCCAGATTTTATGGTTCTTTTGCAGCATCATCTCGATGTTGAGCTTCAATTCTACCGAACAGGGAGCAATGCACCGCTGTACTAGATAATGAGGCCAAGAGCTTCTCCTGTTCAAAGATGTACCAAGATTACACAGCTGTAACAGTCCAGCTACAAATCACTATTCTTATAGCCAGACACACAAGATGGCAGTCCCTCCTATCTCTTCACCATCTACAGAAGAGTCAGCACAGAACAAAAGTGGAAATGAAGTCTCCTGTATCAGCACTGAAAGAACTGTAATGTGAATAAACTCTTACCAGTAATCACACATACTAAAGATGGAAGCTCAGCTCCCTCACTGATGTACTGCTCGTAACCTGGAGAAGAGAAAAAAATTTATGAGAGTCGACAAATACACAGATGCTTGTTTCAGGAATGGTCACAGTGTATGAATTGTTTGCCTCCCTATTTCAAGTAATTTCTCTGCAAGCACAGACCCAGTAAAATAGTAAATTTAGCAATGTTAAAATCAACAAACTTCTATAGAAATAGATGATGGTCTGTTTAAGATGCACTCTTTGTAAAGCATTTGTTCAGCTACACCATAGCAGCTGTTTGAATAGATCAGTTTAGAAACCGTAGCTGCAAAGTCTACAAAGTAAGACAATCCACGTTCCCCTCCCAACAATCACTGACTTTGGAGAGTGCACATAATAGCTTAGAAAATAAAATCGCTGTTTACAGGTTGGTTGAAATAAAATTCTCCCTGACAACTACTCTAACTGAATCCAGATGTTGCACTTCTGTATTGCAGCTACTACTCTTAAAGCACTGCTAATGAAATAAACACACCTGCATTTTCACTTGGAAGCACCTGCTTTAGTGAAACCCTTTGTAACTGTGCAGAACACATCATTCCCCTCTGAAGAGATGAGATTAATTCCTTCACACCTACCTTCCAAAGCTTTTAAAAGGACTGAAAAGTCTTCATCCTCTGAAAGAGAAGGCTTGATTAGGGACAATCCTATTTCTACAATTTATAGTGAATTATTGCCTTTAAATAACAACCATCCCCACCCTCACCTACATGACTTAAGTACAGACCTTGTTTTTCCTATTAAAGATCTGCTGTAACTATTGTAATAAATAAAAGTCTCTAAACATATACAGGGCGTATTTACTCCTGTTACTGGCACCATGGCAGATACATAAGCCACAAACATGGCACATCCTCAAAGCTATCAAGTTAAAATATTCTAGTTTCTAAAGCTAGAGAATTAAGTGCAGAAATTGTCCTGTTAATTCAAAAGTATAGACAATTCTACCCATAGTTACTAGAAATGGATTTGTTTCCACTCTTCGCTCCCTGTTTCATACAAAGAAAGGTGAGAAAATTATGTAATACACATAAATCACAAATAAAGGAGTATATATTTTCTTAATCTGTTTTACACCACCATGCAAGACAGTGCGCCTAGAATGAAAGTTAAAAAAAGAAGTAAGAAATCTCTTGTATTTGTTTTATCTTTTGTTAACAGTGGTTAAATATTAAGAAAATAAAACTGCTTTCAAACCTGTCCAGCTCGTGCTGCTGATTAAAAGAGCCGGTCGTTCTCTGGTTTTGATCACACATCCATTTTTTTCATTCACTTCTGTAAAGGCAGACTGCTCTAAGGGCAAACTGACAGCCTCTGTACTATGGAAACAGAATTTTCTGAGTATGGGCTACACAAACAGACAACACACACCAAATGAAGTACTATGCTTAACTGGCAGCAATTTCCAAATGCTTTGTTTCAGACTTGTTGCCCAACTTCTCTAAAAGCAAGGTCATTACAGTACTGAGCTGCAGAGACACCTGATAAGAGAGACCATTTTTCATCTTTCCTATTGCTACTCAGAGCCTCATGACCCTGCTGCTATAGCCACAATTCCATCTTCTAACAATACGTTTTCCTTAACAAGTTGAGAAAGTAGCCTTTCCAGCTCTGTCACAAGCATGCAATAAAACATGGAGGCCAACAGTACATTTATGCAATTACACTAGAATCTATACATTCTGTTTTGAAAAGAAACCGCTATACACTATGGTTCTCATTTCTTTTTCAATCATTAGTTCAGTAAAGTAAGTCCCGGTGAAATCCTGCATGTAGCCAGAGAGGAACATTTAACACTTAGACCAGGATCTCAAAAGCTCTCCGCATTAAGTGAAAGGAGGGGATGCTATGAACGAAGAACCCAGTCGCTGTCATTTAGCTCAGTGGAAACTAGACGACAACTGCTGAGTCCCACCCTAGAGACCTTCTATTACAGATCACCTCAGCACTCATGACAACCTATTTACAAATAAGCCACCTCTATTACTACCTCACACACCAAGTGCTGTGTTATCACAGTTCGATTTCACTCCTTCTGGCCTCTGCTCGTGACAATTAAGCTGATGTGCTGGCTAAGAGCACACAGAGACCACTGTCTAGTGTTCAGCAACTTGTGACCACATGCACAAGAATTTCTGGTAATTAAGTGCAGTAACTTTACATCATTCAGTTAAGGATTGTAACTGTGTGTTTTACTTACACATACCGTGGCTTAAAAGGCTCGTAGTCTTTGGCAAGTTTCATGTACAAATGATGTTGGAGTTCTAATGGCGTTTCCCTAAAATACGAAGCTGGCTTGTCATACAGCGTTACTGCCCTGGAGCGAGATACATTCACAAGGCAAGTGAAACACAGATCGAACAAAAAGTATATGATAACAGTGACAGGCTACAGGAATGTAATGCAGAAGGGAATGAAGTAAATCAATGCAGCAAAATCATTACTTTTTTTTGTCTCTTACAGCTTTCTGTACTCCTCAAGTTTGCTGGAATACACTGAGGTGGACGCACCAACCCTCTAACAAGGGACCCCACTCTTGCGTCCGTGTTCAAGGGGTGTAATGCAACCACAAAAACTGCAGACATCACTGCCCTGATTTTTAAACTTACTTCATAACCTTTCCAAGCAACCTTGATCTTAAAGCTTGCAAACGAAAATGCTGCAGGGCAGACCAACCATTACAAACCACAGCAATGTCTGCCTCATTCCAGTTCTTAGAGGCAGCCTGGTAACAAACTTCTATAACACCAGGACTGCCACCTTCTAGTCAATGTGATGTTAATTATGAAGGGTCATGAAGATTCTTGAATGCCCACGCTCCACTGGCTCATTACAAACCTGAGCTAATGTGTTTCAGTGGTGACAGACGGGCTTGGGAAAGTTACTTTTCTAAGATTCCTCCGAATGCAGAATCATCAGGGCTACGTTCTTTTGGTTTACCTCCCATATGCACACCCTAGTTTGTTACAGGCATGTGACTTACTTTATGTTGCAATTCACCCACAGATCTTCTTTCATTGCATTAGTGACACACAAGTTATAGTCGGACAAACGTCCAAAAAGCTTTTCATACCTGACAAAAATTAAATCTTTGTTAGAAACCACAGGCAAGCCATCGCATTAGCCAAACAGTAGCTGGCCACCAGTGCCCATGCTAATGAAAAGCCAAACAAAACTCAAAGAAACACAACTGTCCCCAGTAAGTGAAATTTAATTACTTGTTACTGACTGACTCCTCATACTGAAGCAGTATCAGTTATGAGAAGGGATACAGCATGACTCCCTTATCCTTAAATCCTAAGAAGGCCACACACAAAAGCCTTTAAAGCCTTTATTGACATGTAACCAACAACATTCAGCGAGAAACAGCCCTTTAAAGATGAGTTGGAGTGTAAGGCAGCACGAAGAGAATCAAAAAGCCCTGTACATATAAAGTCATTCTAGTAACGAGATCAAATATGGACCTAGAAACAACCTGCCTACTTCATCAATCCCCTTCCTACGTGTTTACCAAAGGCACTTTACAGAACACTCTTTCTGAGACAAAAAGTTTAACACACCAAACACAGAAATCCTTCCCAGAAACAGCCCTTCCCTAATTATATTCTCCCCGGGAGTTTCCATCCTTCTGAACCATGCAAAGGTATATAATTTACAAAGAGGAGAAGAAATAACTGTACAAACCATTCTGCAATCTGTACTAGCGGGTGATTTCTTCCATGACTCAGACTCATTATAGTATATCCATAGTTGTGCCAATCAATTATCAGTTTGCTTCCCCAGAAAAGACAGGCTACCCAGGCGACAGCTATGCTGGGTAAGCCGGGAGGATTCTGTTCAGTATATGAAACAGGTAAAAGTGTAAGACTGCGGACAAGTGACAAACACTAAGCAACTACTAGAAAATCACAACTGAAATTACATCTCTTTAAAGGTTCTTAATAAACAGAGACAATTTTGTATTTACCAACTACAGAACTGACAGTTTCTCCTAGAAAGACTGGTAGGCACTTCAGATTTTCCTGTTGGACTGGGACCAAAATTCCCCTCCAATAAACACACTAACATTTCTATTAAGATTTTTTCTTTACTACTATCCATGCCAATGAAGTTCAGAAGATCAAAACTTAACAGGGAGAACAAACATGAGTTGTTAACAGAAAAATCAAAGTTTAGAGTCAGATAAACAGTTTTATATAGGTTCACACCATTGATCGGGGCAGTTTTAGTTCTCATATAATTAGAACAATGTCTGAGACTGCTAAAAAAGCTCTGTAATAAAGTACTGTTTATTTTTATTAAAATTAACAACACAAAACATACCTGGAGAAGAATATAGGATGGCTGCTCTATCTTCAGCATTGTATACAGTAACTGTATTGCCTGCACGATGACTTTTATAACATACTGGAAAAGCTTTGGGCCAACTGCAAAATGACAGAAAAGCCAGTAAGAATCCAGCACTCCAGAAATGTGCTCCTCATACCGAATCAGCCATCTCTGCAATGAAAGGTTTAAAATAACTGTACACTGTAGAAAATGAAACTTGGTTTTAGGCACTCATTTCACAGACCCTACAAATTCTTCTGTATTTTGTATAGGAAGAAATGAGGGTACATATGGATAAACAAGAACACGGGGGCGGGGAGGTAAAATGAACAATATTTCCCCGTATCCTCCTGCATATGAACTGCATTAATATGCTCCAACGACACAGAGGTGCTTACAGCAGGCAGGCGGGCACCAGGCTGCACCAGCATCCCCCCTCTGGACCACCCTCCCCGCGGCAGCCAGGTCTGAACCCCTTCGCGGTGTTTATTTATCCACGTAAACCCTGTGTTTCCCCTTTCCCCATGAACACAAATTCCCGACACAGCCACGCTCCAGCCCGGCCCCGGCGATTCGCTTCCCCGCAGCCCCGAGGCCGCACGGCGAGGCCGGGAGCTGGGGCCCATCCCGCACCCACCTGCCAGCCACCGCAGTTCCGCCACGGGCACCAGCCGGATCCTCCCGCTCCGCAGCACGTCGCCGTACGGCCTGCTCTCTGTCAGAGGGGAGAAGCCTGTCAGAGAAGAGATCCCCTCACACCGCCGCGGCCCGACCCCGGGCGCCGTCCCCGGTGTGTGTGGAGGGAGAGCCTCCCGCCCTCACTCACGGAGGTAGCCCAGCAGCACCACGTCCCTTCCATGCCGGGCCAGCGAGAGCGCGTGGTACTGCATCCGCGGGCTGCGGCCCAGATCGCCCATCACAGCCACACAGACTCGTCCCCCCCCGCCCGGTGCCCGGTGCCGCCGCCACAGCAGCGCCGCCAGAACCAGCACAAACCCCACCAGCGCCACCAAGCCGCCCGCCGCCATCTTGCGGTGCCCGCGGCGGGAAAGAGGGGCGCGGGGGGGGGGGCGCCCCCTAGCGGAGCGACGGTCTGAGGAAGCTGCGGTGACGGGACGAGCGGGCGCGAGCAGAGCGGAGACCAGCTCCGGGGTCTGGCCCCTGCGCGGACCGAGGGTGGGAGGACGCTGCGCTGGAAAAAAAAACGGCTGGAAAGGTCCAGAGAGTGTGGGGGGGCTGGAGTTAGTTTCATGTGGTCATAAGCGATGTCCCCAAAGCTCGGTATTGGGATCTTTTTTGTCTCATCTTTTCATCAAGTGTCTGGACAGGGGGATCGAGGGCACTCGCAGTCACTTTGTAGATAACACCAAGTGGGGTGGTTGCACTGATTTGCTGAGGGTCGGGAGGCTCGACAGAGGGGTCTGGCCAAGCTGGATGGATGGGTCAAGACCAATGGGACGAGATCCAACAAGGCCAAGGGAAGGTCCTGCACTTGGGTCACAACAACCCCCCGCAACACTCCAGGCGTGGGGAAGAGCGGCTGGGAAGTGCCTGGTGGAAGAGGATCTGGGGGTGTTGGTTGACAGCCAGCTGAAGATGAGCCAGTGTGTGCCCAGGTAGCCAAGAAGGCCACCAGCATCCTGGCTTGGATCATCACTAGTGTGTCCAGCAGGACTAGGGCAGGGATTGTCCCCCTGGACTCAGCACTGAGGAGGCTGCATCTTGAATCCTGGGTTCAGTTTTGGGTCCCTCACTCTCAGAAGGACTGTGAGGGGCTGGAGCATGTTCAGAGAAGGGCAGTGAAGCTGGGGAAGGGTCTAGAGTACAAGTCTGGTGAGGAGTGGTTGAGGGACTTGGGGTTGTTGAGCTTGGAGAAAAGGAGGCTCAGGGGAGACCTTCTTGCTCCCACAACTCCCTGTCAGGAGGTTGAAGCCAAGTGGGGTCGATCTCTTCTGCCAAGGAACAAGTGACAGGACAAGAGGAAATGGCCTCAAATTGCACCAGGGGAGGTTTTGGTTGGACAGAAGGAACAATTTCTTCCCCACAAGGGCTGTCGAGACTGCCCAGGGCCTGAAGGGGTTTGGTGCTGAGGGATGTGGTTTAGTGGTGACCTGTCAGTGCTAGGTTAATGGTTGAACTTAAAGAGCTTAAAGGTCTCTTCCAACTGAAACAAAAGGATTCTAAGGACAATTTTTGTGTTGACTCAACTGTTTTGGTAAGGTTAGATCACAGACTAAGTATTGCAAGCAGCTTGGGTGACCTGGTAGCAGGATCCAGTAGTGTCAAAGTGCTGTTGGTATTGCCAAGGCTGCTTGGTGTTTTCCAAGCATGGATGGAGCTTTTGCTGTGTTTAGAGCAGGCGTTGACCAGGGCTCGGTTGCCCAGACTGGCCTATCTTGATGGGTTGTGTTTCCCAGGAGCTGCAGGGTGTGGTTGCAGATATGGTCAGGCACACTGATGCATTGTCCCATCTCTAGGCAGTGCTGCTCACAGAGGGGCTGTTGGTAGCACCAAGCTCTTGGCTGCTGCATGTCAGCAGCGTGCTGTGTCTGTGACATCAGGTAGGTTATACAGCCAAGGGCTGAATTCTTCTGGGGAGAATTCATCCTATTCTTTTAATCTCCTTTATCAAAATGTATGATTTCAAAGCCATGCAGGATTCAGAAGGTGAGACAGTCTCACCTCATGGTATGAGGAATGTTGTATAAGCCTCTTAAAATAGAGTAGCTGGGGCAAGTAGAGCTGGCCAGCTAGTATAGATAGAAACACTTTTTCCCTGACAAGCAGCATTGGTGCTGTGGGCTAGAGCTATCCCTGCTCTACTGCAGTGTTTAGCAGCTGCCTGGGCTTCTCCTAGTTGAAGGAGTTGGTCTTTGTCAGGCCAAGAGGGTAGGTGGTATGTGGCTGAGAAAAGAAAAGATCTAAGGCAGGTTGAATGCCTCAAGTGGGATCCAGCTCAAGATTTCCTGATGGGGAAAGATTGGATGGGAAAGAACAGTGGACCAAGGATAGCAGCAGAGTAATCAGGTGGGCTGAGTAGTTAAGGAGTACTTAGGAAGATGGTAAAAGATGGGAAAGATGGTTGAATCAAGTGATCCCTCTTGAAAACAGAGTGCAGCTAGATAAGGTTTCAAGATTAGTAGCTTAGAAGGTTGTTCTACATTCTTCTAGAAGGTCTGTCAGTCACCCAGAGTGGGTTAGGGGGTATTCTGCATTCATGGGCTTTGGAAGATTTTAATTTTTATTTTCACTCTTTTCTTTTAACTGGCCTTTCTAAAAGAGGCTACTGTTTGCAAGCAGCTTTGCCAGTACTTTCTGCATGCCTTGCTGTATCTTTCTCAGAGCTGAGAGGGACTGTGTCTCATCTGAGCATAAGGAATTTAAACACAACTTAGAAAGACCCGGGGTTGGTGGTTGTTTTTTTCCTTGGAAAAACTCACGTGTATCACCTGTGTAGAAATGAAATGTAATAAAGATGTAGTGCTACAGTTCTGTTATTGATCTCATGAAGAAGTCCCCTTCTGGGTGATCGTGCACCTGAGTTTTGTTGGTACCTGTGAATGTGGATGGAGAACGGTGTTCTCCTCAGCCTGTGGTTTTCTGGTACCTATGTGTTTGAGGTTGTGCATGAAAGTCTCCCAGCAGCTTACAAGATCTAGAGACTTAACAATGCTGTTGAATCCGTGAGAGCTGATAAACTCAGAACGCCAGCTGTCTGCCAGATCTGTCCAAGGCCACTGGTACACAGCATCATCAACAACAGGTTGTGTAACTTGGACCATGGCTAAGAGCATGGTGGCTTCTAGGTGCGGGTAGAGACTACAGGGATATATATACACACACACACACGCCCCTGATGAAATAAAGGAGCCCTTGAAGGACTGTCTGAACACCTCCCTGCAAGCTTCTATGTCACTATGATGCTCTGCCTCTGAGTAACAGCTGGGGCTGGCCCCCCAGCTTAGCAGCTAATGCTCTGAAATGTAGGATGAGGCTTTTCAGGTCAACAGTGGGTGACATGTCCAGTAAAAGTGTCTCAGCTATTGGGTATCCAGCTGAAAATGAGCCTTACAGGGGAGTAAGACAGTGAGACTTTATCCATATGTGTGATCTGCAAGGATCTTGGTTTCAGGTGGAAGCAGCACAATCTAGGCATTTGCCTGTTTTGTTCCGTGGGCTTCCCCCCCTTCTTATCAGAGGCTGAGGAATGGAAGCTAGAGAAGGTAAAAGTCTTGAACAGGTAGGAAGGATAGCACTGGCTGTTGAAACTTTATCCTAAATTTGCTGCTACTCACTTGTTTGCTTCTTCTGATTGCTCATCAGAAGAACACAAAATCAGGAACTTATCCTACATGACTCGAGTTTTCTCTGGCCAGGCTTTTACCCTGCTGGGACAATCTGTTCTTTTAACTTGGAGCAGGGATGTCCTTACTCCTCTGTCAAAAGTATTGGTAAATTGTTTCTTGGAAAACATCCCTTCTTATTTTTGTCCCCTTCATCCTATTGCACTATCAATTCCCTGTTCCTTCCAGAGCAGATGTTATCCTTTAAAATCAGATTCATCATTACTTTAAAAATTTGAGTCACTGAAGAAACAAACTTCAAATTATGTTAAATCTGCAGATTCTTAGTGCTAGTAATCAATGGTTTTGCACCATGTAGAAGAGTACACGTAGCTTCACTAGTAAATAGAAAAACAGGCTGAAAATAGAACTTTGTTTTCTTGCATATGGGAGTTTCTGATTTGGTTGGACCAAGAGTCTAATTCCACTGGGGAATAAGTCCCCCTCAGAGCCTCCTGCCTTTGAACCAAACGGAAGTGTTGGATTTGTTTCCTACCTGAAGCTACGTACAGCGTAGGGTTGAAATGTGAAAAGTAGTGACACTTTTGAACAGCCTTCCCCTCTCTAGTCAGACAAGAGATCCAGGGGCTATTGTCAATGTTTGTGGGTTGTGTCTGTCGTCGAGTAACAGCTTCCTTTGAGCTGCAGAAAGATTTGCATTGTCTGATGAAAACTGCAGCCTTTAATCTTGCTATGATGCAGAACATTGTAGAGACTTCTTATAAATGCAACCGTCACCCAGTCTGGGCAGGATGCCCTTTTCCTTGCTGTGAGACTGTTTGCAGTGTTAGAATGTGTTGAATAGAGTTCATCTCCTGGGATCTCCTTGGGTGCTTCTAGGCTTGGCTTTAGGCTGCCTGAACTCTGCTCCTCTTTCAGTGGAATCAATTCTTAGAATGTCTTGTAGCTTCCTACCAGCTTGTGAAACTGGGATTGCTCCCAGCCCAACACTGCTGGTGGCTTTGCTTCCTTCCCTGCTTTTTGTTTTTGTGAGCAAACAAAAGAGCTTTGACTCCTGAACACATGCCTTTGTTGTATGAGAGCAGGGCTTGGATCACTTGCATTGTGCTAAGACTGGTGCAGATACTCTGGAGGAGACATATCCGTGTCCAACGATGTGAATTTTTCATGGAAACCTGATGTAGAGGAGGCCAAGCACTTTGGGGGAGTTGGGGTGAATGGACTAAGAAAAGAAATGGGCAGCATATATAGCTAGAATCCAGCTGGATTCACAGCTGACAGGTTTTTAATCAAACTTGGTGTTTCTGCAGAATCTATCAGGCTTATTGTCAATTCCTGCAGTTTAGTATTACGGGCAAATTTTCCTTGATTTTTCAGCTAAAGGGAACAAGGGAGATTTGGAAGGACGTTGGAATAAACCATTCTGCAGACCTGCTTTGGGAAAGCTTTTGTGCCCATGATGCTCAAATTACTCATCCCAGCACTTTCTATCAGTGATAAAGGCTGGAGCCAGGTTGGGGTCCATCTCTTCTCCCAGGGAACAAGCAACTGGACAAGAGGAAACAGGCTCAAATTGTGCCAGGGGAGGTTTAGGTTGGACCTGAGGAACAATTTCTTCCCTTTAAGGGTTGTCAAGGCCTGGCCCAGGCTGCCCAGGGCAGTGGTGGAGTCCCTGTCCCTGGAGGGGTTTCAAAGCCATGGAGATGTGGTGCTGAGGGACATGGTTTAGTGGTGACCTGGCAGTGATGGGTTAGTGGTTGGACTTGGTGAGCTTAAAGGTCTCTTCCAACCAAAACGATTTCATGGCTGGATCAGTGAAAGGCTTCTCAAGGGCTGTGAATCAGTCACTTCTTTTGTGTTCCTGGTACCATCTGCTGCATTCAGCTGGGTTGGTTAGAGAGAGAGACAGAAGGTAGGCTTAAGAATTATCTTACTTTTAAGAGATTAAAAAATGGTGCACATTCTGCAAGCTTCTCTGCCAGCTTTATGGAACAGTGGCACGGGTGATGTACCGGTCTTGATCCTTAGACCTTTTCTTTCAGATCCCTAAAGATGAGCATATCCTTCGTTTTCTGCGGGCTCGTGACTTCAACATTGACAAAGCTCGAGAAATGCTCTGTCAGTCACTGTCTTGGCGAAAGCAGTACCAGGTGGATTACATCCTGCAGTCCTGGAGGCCCCCAGCCCTCTTAGATGAGTACTACACCGGAGGATGGCATTATCAAGACAGAGGTTAGAAGCTGCCCTAGTTTGCTTGATAGGACCTCATAAGTAACTTGGTTGGGGTTTGTTTTGTTTTGTCTTGGAGAAGGTGATATTGACACTTTAAATGTTCACAAAGCAGTTCACCACCTGTAAATAGCCACTCACTGTATTTTACTGTGGGTTTGAGCCTTTCTCCACACAGGACTAGAGTTAGTGCAGAGCAGTCTCTTTAATAAGATTGCCTTTGGATAAGATTTTTATCCTTTTTGGGTATTTAATGTCACTTTCATAAAAGGTACTTGAGTGATAGCCTGGGAGACTAGAGTACTTCTCTCCTTAAACCCTTCTGTTTGTTTTGAAGATGGACGACCCCTCTACATCCTTCGTCTTGGCCAGATGGACACAAAAGGTTTGGTGAAGGCTCTGGGAGAGGAATCACTGCTGCGACATGTAAGCTGTACTTTCGTTTCTCACCCATGGAGCTCTGTTTCCCATGGGGGGTTTAGAAGCCTTGATAGAATGCAGCTGGCATCTACCTGCCTGACACAAATCATTCCTGTGTTTTGTGGCTGCCAACTCCCTGTCGGCTTAGTGAGTGTGACCTGGCACAGCTGCTCTGTCTTCCTGCAGAGCTGGGAGTGAAACACTCGTAATGGTGTGAATGGGCCAAAGGGGTGTTTTCTGACAACTTGCAGTTTAGCTGTAAGCTTTCCATTCGGCTCTGCTAATAACATTTGATCCTGAGACACTCAGATTTCATCTTAAATTTTTTTCATCATCTGAACCTTGTATATGATCAGCACAACTTTTCAGTAGAAAATACTTTTTTTTTTAATGTAGACTCTTCTCTGGTTTACAGAAGACAGCAACTTCTCAAGCTGCTATGCACAGAGTTGTTGAATTTTTGAAGTAAGACCTCTGGGCTATCCTGGCTTCTCAGTCATACTCAGGGTTATCCTTGTCTCTACCGTCTTTGATTGCAGGTTCTGTCCATTAATGAGGAAGGACAAAAGAGATGTGAGGAAAATACCAACATCTTTGGCCGCCCCATCACGTTAGTATAATTTTCTGGTATCCTTACAACTGACATGGTGAGGGAAATGCTTCTGTGAAGGTTTTAGATGATGTCCTTTAGGGTTAACCTGCAGACATCAGCATGTCTCTGATGACTGTTCCTTGGCTTGGGGTACCCATACATATGGGTGTATATATATGTATAAGCTCTTCCATCTGAGGGTGGTGAGACGCTGGCACAGGTTGCCCAGGGAAGCTGTGGATGCTTCATTCCAGGATGTGTTCAAGGCCAGGTTGGATGGGGCTTTGAGCAGCCTGGTCTAGAGGGAGGTGTCCCTGCCCCTGGCAGGGCAGTCAGAACTAGGTGATCTTTAAGGTCCCTTCCAACACAAACTATTCTATGATACACGGTGGACTCAAAGGCAGATAAATTTTACAGCTTTACACGAGAGCAAGTATTAGTACTTCCTTAGATCTTTGTAACCCTTCAGATATCTTTGTCCCCCTTTGGATAAATTTTATCTTGATATTTTTGTAATTCTAATCCAGATTCTGTAAAATTATCTCTTTGCTGTTGTTTTGTTTATATATATATATATAAGAAACTCTCAGATTCCACTTAAATGAAAGTTTTATTTTCTGATTCTTTTGAGTAGTAGGCCTGTGTGCCTTCACCCTCTTCCACAGTGACATCATGTTCTGGCCTCTGGGGTTGTGTCTGGTTTACCTGGAAGCTCCTTGGATTCCAACTCTGCTGCCCAAGTGGAAATCTGCTTCCTACTGGAACTGCTGTTCTCCCTGGTTGGCTTCACTAGATGCTCTACAGGCTGTGATGTTGCAAGAATATTTTGTGGATTGCAAACTGAGCAGTCATTTGTGCAGTGAAGGTTCTGACAGGTCTCTTCTGGCATGTGTTTTTTTAGATCTTGGACATGTCTGGTGGACTTAGAAGGGCTGAACATGAGGCATCTCTGGCGGCCCGGAGTTAAGGCCCTACTTCGGATAATTGAGGTTGTAGAGGACAACTACCCTGAGACCCTGGGGAGGCTGCTGATAGTGCGAGCACCCAGGGTTTTTCCTGTGCTCTGGACTCTGGTGGGTGAAACCTGGTCTGCAGGGTTGTGATCACCTGTGCATGTACATATAGCTAAACCATCTAGTCAGTGTAAGGCCTGCTTATTTAAAGAGTCAGGGAGGGAAAAGCTTCCAGGTGTCTTGTGGTTGAACTCACGAAGAGGCTACAGAGCAAGCCATAGTATGCCTGTAGCTTGTCTGATTCTAGTGGCTGTTGTCCATGAGGACAGGATGTCCAACCTAAACTGCAAATCCTCATGCAGCAGTGGTGGCCTAATCTTGGTGGGTTTTAATGTTGATGAAAAGACCAGTGTCCTCCAGCATGAGATTAAAAAATACTTAAGGGAAGAATAATAAATATGGTTCTGCCTAGTACCTGCTGACTGTTCTGGCAGCATAAAAATGTGCTTGTTAAATTCCTGTGAGGTTTTTGTGGTGCAGTGACTGCAAACTAACTTTACATGAAGTGGTAAATGTTGTAAGATGATGTGCACTTCCCATTTGTTACCCCTTCCTTTGGGGAAGTGGTTCTGAGGTTGCAAAGCTCTGCACGGCTGCTGGGCTGCATTTCTGCTGATGAGACCTAAAGCATCCCTGTCAGATAGTGTAAGCATTGTCTCTAAAGTCACTCAGTGACAGTGATGCCTTCTGTCTGCTGCTTATTTCAGGTCAGTCCCTTTATCAATGAGAACACAAGGCAGAAGTTCCTCATTTACAGTGGGAATAACTACCAGGGTCCAGGAGGGCTGATAGACTATGTGGACAAAGAGGTGATCCCAGACTTTCTGGGAGGAGACTGCATGGTGAGTTCTCCCTGCTGTGCTGGTGTGATCCAGTGTGCAAGCTCCCTCAGCTCCCTCTTTCCTCAGCACCCTGGCCTTCCACTCCCTTCAGAAGGATGATCAAACCTCTCTTCTGGCTGGGGTACCCTGATTCTGAGCACCGTGCAGTTAATTTGTGCCCAGGAGACTTCACCCTGAAGCTTGGGTGCTGCCCTGGAGAAGGGAGTTAGAGGTCAGCTCTCTACATGGAGCTTAGATGAATCATTATAGTTAAAGGAAACTTAGTCCCACTGTGAAATCTTCTACCAGCTGATGGTATCTGTCAGACTCCGTGTCTGGCAGCTGGCAAGTGCTCATGGTACTGATGGCTTGATATTTTACCACTAAGTTAGTGCAAACCCTCATATTTGTCTGTCTGACTCTTCCAGTGTACTGTCCCGGAAGGTGGCCTGGTTCCCAAGTCACTTTATCAAACAGAAGAAGAGACAGAGAACTCTGATCACATCCGGTTATGGACAGAAACTATCTACCATTCTGCGAGTGTCCTCAAAGGAGCCCCACATGAGGTACAAACCATAAGGCTGAAGGAGGTGCCGAACTGGTGTCAGTGATGTGTTTTTTCTTGCTAAGGCTGACTAGAACTGTGAAGCGCTCCCACGGCGTGAGCACAAGATGGTTCAGCAGCAGTGTGCTTCCCATGGGAAGACTAATGCTAGCCAACAGCTGGAAGGGGCCACCTGGTGGCCAAGAAGTCAAATGGTCTCCTGGGTGCATTCAGAAGAGTGTGGCCAGCAGGTCGAGAGAGGTTCTTCTCCCTCTACTCCCCTCTAGTGAAGCCAGCTCTGGAGTATTGTGAGGACCTCTGATTTGGCCTGCTTAAAAAGCAGCAGTGCCTCTTGGAGTGCACAGTCACTTGGAAGGGGCAATTTGCTCTGTCCCCAGGTCCACTGAGGTATTCCTAGTACTAGTAAATGATTCACACGCAGCTCTGATAAGGGGAGGGATGGGGTCAAAGTGCCTGGGTGGATGTACTGTTGTAGCAGACTGGCAGTGGGAACCAATCTGTGTCCTCCTCTGGAACTGAGACCAGTAGCTTAACTGTAGAGAAAAGCATGTTTGCAGAGCTGGGGAGGAACATGCTGGTTGCCACCTAAGGACCTGACTGTTTACAACGTGCTTGTTCTGTTCCCTTCTTAGATAGTTGTGGAGATTCTGGAGGGTGAATCTGTCATCACCTGGGACTTCGACATCCTGAAGGGGGATGTGGTGTTCAGCCTCTTCCACTCCAAACGGGCTCCTGAAACGAGTCATAAAGAAGCCACATTACCAAGTACCTCTGCTGCCGGGGACAACGTGCAGCTAATTGACAAGACGTGGGTGCTTGGGGTGGATTACAGCCGTATGGAATCTCCGCTGGTTTGCCGGGAAGGAGAGAGCATCCAGGTTAGATATGTTTGGGTCCTGGCATGGACTTTACAGTCCTTGCAAACTCCAGAATGATGTGGTGGAGGAAAGGGGAAGGAACTGATGGCGTGGAAATCATGTGTCACTTGGAAATAGTTGTTGTGGTCATCATTCTTTGGATTCCCTGCAAAACCAGCTGTTACCACAGTCTGAATTTAGGCTGAGCTATTAGAGTCGATAATCATGAGAAAAAGCTAGGTAAAAATAACCATTATTTTTTTTACTAGTATTACAGGGGTGTGGCACAGGCACCTAAAATAAATGAACAGTGTGTGTTCCCCAAAGCAGTCACCTCAGTAGTTGCTTTTGACTTTGCCAAGTCATCCATCTATTTCTGAAGATGTCCAGTAGTCACTTGACAGCCCTCTCCTCTTCTCCCAGGGATCTCATATCACTCGCTGGCCTGGCTTTTACATTCTCCAGTGGAAGATGCACGGTCCTCTGCCCTGCTCCAGCACCAGCCTCCCGCGGGTGGACGATGTTCTTGCCTCTCTGCAAGTTTCCAGTCACAAGTGCAAGCTCATATACTACTACGAGGTGCTTGCATCCAAGGACTTCAGGTGGGAGACTGACTGGGGGTTGGGGGAATTTACTTTAGAACTTGCAATAGAGAAGCCAAAGGAGAGGACTAAACATGAGTTAAACACCCAGATACCAGTGGCTTCCACAGCACGTGCATTTCCTTGGTGATAAGTTAGATGGACACAAACTTGATGGTGTTTTGGGCAAAGAATCTGCTTTAGTGCTGTAGGTAATAAGGGACCCACCCCTTGGCTGTATGTTCAATCAGTGGAACTGGTGCTTTGGTTCTTGCTTGCCTGAAGAGGGGGAGAAGTTTGACTGAGGAGTTTTTCGATCTTAGCTGGCAACATTTTGAGAAGTTACTTTTGGAGTAACTTATAAATATCATCTGGGTGAGTTCATACAGATTTTGTTTAGCACTTGAAGGATGTCAGGCATTACTTGGAGGGTGCTTTCTGCATAAGGCAAAGCCATGAACCTTGGCAGCACTTGCCCAGCCTCCCTTTGGTGCTAAAAGTACTCTTGAAATCACCTAGTAACTTATTCTTTGCAAGTACTGGATCTTTCACTAGGAGCTGGAGAAAATGTCAGGTAGACAGACTGACACCTTGAGAATGTGACCTGGCCAGATCCTGTGGACTCAGAGCAGCTGCAAATTCCTTACTCCAGTCATACAAGCCTGTTTGTTCCTTCTTGCTTCAGCTGCATAAAACATGTCTGTTTAGGCAGTCACAGCTTTGGTGAGCCCCATCTGCTTTTGGCAGAGGGAGCTGAAGGCCACAGCTGGTTGTCCTGAAGTCCAGACTCTGGCGCTTAGCAGGCTGGAGTTCTTTATCTGGCAGTGGAAGCTGAGTTAAAGAGCTGTGCTGTTTTTGGAGGGCTCTCGGGTTTTCCTTCCTGCTCAAGGCAGTGAAGGCAGCAGCACCACAGAGATTCCAGCTGTTCTGCTCCCAGAATAACTGGAGGACACAGGGTATCATGTCTGTAGCTGGGAAAAAGAGAGGTTTCTCTCCTGAGTCACTATGACAGGGATTCTTAAAGAATGAGTTGAAAATTATAGGACAAACTGAAATACTTTTGACAGTGTTCTAGAGTGTGAATTGATGTCAGATGTAGAGTCAGCCACTCGTAGCTGCTTTCCTAACATATGCATCTGTTTTGTTCCATCCCAGGGGATCCATGTCAAGCCTGGAATCTTGCAACAGTGGCTTTTCCCAGCTGAGTGGAGCCACAACATCTTCCAGCCAGTCCCAGAGCAGTTCCCATCTTTCTAGATAGCAGGGCCAAGGCTACAGAAGCATGGAGAAATCCCTGATGGGGTTCCTGGCCCCCCAAGCTGCTCTGTGCACCAAACCAAAGAGCCTCCAGGGACCAAGCCTTGAGGTGGCCATAGGCATGATCACAGGTAGAAGCCAGTTGGATGCAGAGAGGCTTCTGGGAGCTACTTTCAACGTCAAAATGTAGACTTCAAATGGCAGACTTAGAAACTTTCTGTCAGATGCCTACTTGTCAGTAATCTTTTCACAAATGGTGGTTTTTGGATGAATGTTGGTTTGCATGAATCCATGTATGACTCAACTTGGAAGGGCTCTTTCCAATCAGTCCTTTTCCTGCACGTGGTGCAGGAGACTGATCTTGCCTTACCTGTTTGATCTCCAGGACTAGATTATTCATGTGTAGCAAAACTGATCTAGTTTTCTGGGTGCCCAGGGTATCAGTTACATATCAGAAAGTAAAATGGGCAGGGACTTGAAGCCAACTGTAAATACCTTCATACACATGAGGTGTTCAGGAATCAGTTCCAGGTCAAACCAAGAACCTCTTCTGATCTGACAAGATGCTATTAGAAAGTGTGTTGGATTTTTTTTTAACCCACTGAGACACAAGTCAAAATGGCTTTCTAGAATGTGCAGGCAGAGAACCTGCCTCCAGTAAATAGCAGCTCTCTTCAAGATTGACTATTGCTCCTTTTTCCTCAGGTTTACAAGCAATAATGAGTAGATCTGACCCATCTCATTGCAGTGGATGGGAACCGAATCCAATTATCAAGGGCTAAGAAAAGCAATATTTTATTTCCTGAAGGCACAACATTTTATGGCAGTATTAAAGAACTTGCTTTTTGAAAACATGACCTAACTTGAAAACTTAAAAGCATTTATGTATTTAAGCACTTACTGAAATGTATTTATTCAAGTACTAGCTTATTTTAAATTATTTTTTAACTTATTTATCATTTCAGAAATTACTATTTATTAAATCCAGTCACCTTTTTTTAAATGGAACAAAATTTGTTTTAGAAAGGAATAACTGATTGTCTTCAATCCCAAGAAATCTTTGAACTTGGGTTCTAATCTTTGTGATCACTGGATGTTCTTGTGTAAAAGGGCTGTATTGTCCATAGTGCTTGGGGTAAGGGCTGTGTCATCCTCTCCTGCGAGGGGAGGTCAGAGGCCGGGGCTTTTGGGACTCCAGAGGGATGTTTCTTAGCATTAAGAAGCAAGGATTGGTTCGGGACTTGCAAGAGGATTGCGAATCTTCATGACACCACAAATACCATGTTTGTCCATTATCTCCCCTGATTATTCCAGAGGCAGATGTGTAGCAAAGGTGCTAGTGATCCATTTACCAGGTTGGGTAGCATTGGGTAGCAAGGTTACACATATTCTTGCCTAGGTGATAACTAAGTGAGAGTAGGTGTCAAATACTTTGTTGCCCTTGGGCGGCATTTGCAGCTGGCCGAAATCCAGGACTTGTGATGTGCACAGATGTTTGCTTTTGAGTCCAACTGGAGATTACACCTGCTCAGATCTGCTGCCTGCAGGATAGGGACAGAGCTGCCTCTGTGGTTGGTCAGGTTAGCCCGGATGAGTGGCTCATGTCACATGGTATGGCCAATGTGGCCTAAAATGAATGAATTTCCAGCTCTCCAGCTGGGAGCAGTGCACACAGTTCTGGGCCTGGTCTGTGGGAAGTGCAGGGGTGGTGGCAGTGGGGTTCTTCCTCCAGATCTTCTGGATCCATGGTCATGTTTCTCAGTGAAGATTTGGGACTTCTTTCCCTCTTACTAATTTTTTATTAAGATTGAGGTTATCTCTGCAGCTAAGAACAACCTATGTGTAAAGAGGCTCCTTCTAACCCTGCTTTTTAATTACTGGTTTTGAAGCCACAGGCCTTGACTAAGGAGGGGAAAAAGCCCCAATATTTGGAGCAATGGGAGATGAGGAACTTGATGTGTTTATGATGTTTGGGGTTTAAGGGATCAGAGCCAAAGAAATTACTCTTCTGCTTTGCATTTCTCCCTGTGAAACAGGTCACTGGGTTATGCAGGCCCTGGGAAAGTTCTGATTTCAGAGAATTCCTGGTGGTTCTGTGGACTTTACTATTTCTTCCAGACAAATGAAACTTGTCTCTGGCATTTCTGCATCACTGGAGTCCGATGAAGAGAGAAAAGTACTACCTTGGCTCTGGAAAATCGAGAGTTCCAGAATTAGAAGTGCACGTGCATACCCCTCGTGTAAAATACTTTATCCATCATTAATTTTGATGCTAGAAATAGCTTCAAACTGACTCCAAAGCACTAGGAGCAAACCCAGCCTTGTCCTCCCTGTGCTGCTTTGGGATTTCAGCTTCCTGTGGCTTGATTCTTACAAGGCTGGTCATGTCCCATGGTGGTAACATTCCTGTGTTTCCCTTGGATTGCTCTGCTTGAGAGTCTCTTCTATTGCACTGGATTTTCTTTCCTTTTTGTAGGTTGCTTTTGGTTTCGTTTTTGTTTTGGTTGGGGTTTTTTTGTTTTGTTTTTAAATGGGGTGTGCTGTTCTCTTCCCACCAGTGACAGTTTTGGGTGCTTAACTCCTGTCAGTGAAGCACCCAAGGCTTTGCACCCCTGGCAGGTCTCTGCCTGAGCCAGGAATAGGAGCTGAGGTGCTGGTCCTACAGCAGCTCCCTCCAGCTTCAGGGACATCCCAACCATGGAGGTTTTTCCTCTAGTTCCTCAGCAGTCCTGCTGTCCTGCCCCACCTGAAATGGCTGTGCACATCTGCTTGGGAAGCAGCTTGTGATCTCTCAAAATGACATCAGTGCGCTTTAGAAAATAAAATGGAGTTTGCTTCACAGCAACCTCTTGTGGGGTGAGACTGGGAGGAGTTCAGGACTCTGGGAGTCAGAGTCTCTCAAATCTTGTAAGCCAGAACCTCTTATAGTGAACTTCAGCTCTAGGTGCTGAGCTGGTGATGCAACCGGGCCCCCTCTGCTCCCCAGCAGCATCCCAGCAACTGCTCCAGAGCTTGGGTTGCGTTCAGGTAACTTGCTGGGTACTTAAATTGCTTCTTGGTGAATTGGGGCTTTCCCTTCTTTCAAATATTCCATATGCAAACACAAAACCTACCTCAAGGAGCTGTTGCCACTTTTGATACAAGATCTCACAAGGAAGGGTGCTGCACTGGGTGGGCAACGTGCTGTGCCATTGTTTACAATGAAATACGGCCATATGTGAAACCTTTCTTCTCAGCAATTTCCACTGGTTTTCCTCATCCAGTCATTTACCAGCTTCTGTCCCAGTAGGACGGGGAAAGGCAAACACAGGGCACGTTACTGGTGGGAAATGGATGTCAGACTAGATATGGGGCAAAGCTGGGATGCAGTGACTGAGGCAATTTGGCTAAACTTTTTGCTCTTTCAGGTTTGGAAAGGGCTTTTTGTTGTTTGTTCATTTGTGTTTTTTTAATCCCCCTGTAGTGGACAGAACAGCTTAGCCTTGCTTGTAGAGGGGCTGAGGTGGGCTCAGCTCGGTAAGGTGCTGAGAGCTAAGCTGTAAACTGCCACTGAGAGCACATCCTGCTTGTTTCTTGGCTTCCTGTACTTGCTGTTGTGGGAAGAGCAGTCCCGATTGTGGTGTCATGGGGGAATTCCAAGTGGCTGCTATTGCTCTGGCTGTGCAGGTGTTTGCCACAGAGCTCAACACGGCCATGGTCCTCCAGCCCTATGGCTGCCCACTTGGCTTGTATCAATTCTCTTTCAGGGTAAAAAAAAAAGCATTTATCATCCCCATTTGGTTTGTTCATCAAAAGACTTATGAAAATGCCATGATCCAGTCACCTTAAAATCCATACCAACTCAGAATTCCCAGTAGGCAGCAGCAAGCCTGACTCTGCCCTCAGCTCAGGCATAATGCTGCAAGGTCCTGAGGCAGTGGCCGAGGGCAACCGTGCCAGAGCCCGAGGAATCCCACATTTCAAACTGCATTTTTCTGGCTCATGCTTCTTTAATACCTGAAACATTCATACTGTGAGATAAATAATGCAAGAGACAGAGCTCTTAGGACTAAAATTGACAAGCATTTGTCAAAGATTCCTGCATGCTTTTAGCTTTAATATTATTCCAACATGCTTGTGCTGATTCTTACATCCGGTTATTTCTCTCTTGGAAGGGTAAATTGGAACCATGTGACATGTGTTGGCTTTTAATGACATCAACATCCCTTTCCAAGCTCTTACAAATAGGTTACATGGGCATTCATTTTTTCAGCAAGCTCTTAAATTTCCCTCCCTCGCAGCCACCTTCACTTTTATATATTGAAGCCCCAATTTCTCTCGACCACACCCCCCCCCCCCCCCCCCCCCCCCCCCCCCCTTTGCACCCCGCCAACCAACGAGGC